>JAQFXZ010000319.1:0-21841 GCA_034694025.1 Ceratophysella scotica | reverse complement strand
TATTGAAAAGCAATAAAATCAGTAAGTCATTTTGTCTCACGCAAATACAAAAGGCTCAATATACTTTAGACAGCCCTCGTATGCTTGTATTTTTTGAGAGCTAATCGTATTGGGGTCAGAGGGATCCAATATTGATCTTCTTTGATCCTTCATTACGTAACCTTAAGGGATGAACCCTTGCCTAAACCCCAAATGGTTCCACTATCCTCTTCGATCCAGTTCAAGTTGTACATAGAGCTATCTCATTACTAAAATATCTGGATTCTGGCAGAGCTGGGTAAAATACATTTAAAAAGTCTTTTCAAAATACTTGTATTTTGAGATCAAGAATTTGAAAAAAAAATACAACACTCAAAATATAATACTCGTTTTTGCTAATATACAAAATACATTTGCTTAAATCACAAGTACCAGTATTTGAAATACCTGTATTTAAAATACAACATACCCCGGATATTTGAAATACAAAATACTCCGGTTATTTAAAATACTATTTTCGAAATACAAGTTACAGAACACCAGAAGAACAATATGCTTTGTAACAGAAAACTCAATATTCAAGCAGTCGTGAAATACATCACCCGATAATGATATTTATTTCTGGTTGCAAGACAATTTACTAAAAGTAAAAATACCGAAAAGCTGAGCCCGTGTACGCCTACTTGTTTTCTGAAAAGTATTTTGATGCCCTGGCATCAAAATGGTTCAAAATACAAAATATAAATACTACAATACTACGAAAATACAAAAAATACAAAATTAACTGTCAAAAATGTATTTAAAATTCGTTTTTAAATGGCAATATTTTGAAAATACATGTGTTTTACCCAGCCCTGGATTCTTGTTATCTCGATCCCACAAGAGAGACCTGAAAAGCTACCATATTATGGTTACCCAAAAAGTCTTGTGACTCGATCCCATAAATATAGTCAAATAAATCAAGACTTTACACGTCCCGTTACAAATAATGAAATATGACTCACTCAAACTCATTCGGAGTTTCGGAGGAGTCAGAAAACAGTAACGAAATAAGCATCTCCCTCCAAACAATCATTCTACCACCGCTATCGATTGTTCCAAGCAATCAGTACCCGAATGAACCCCTTATCGGATGAATGTTCCCTTTGCTACATTTGTCTAGCTCATATGGCCGCACCACGCACGCGAGAGGATAAATTAAATAAAACAAAAGTAAAGGTATGTGATGCCCGGCGTCCGACATGGAAAATTCAGTCGAAGTCAAGAGGTTCATACGTAAACTGCACAGCCCTCTGTCTGAGTTTATACATAGAGATACACGGAAATCGTCTATTATTTTTAGTCTGAATTAAGCAAACCAGAACAAGTAATGGCGTTTGAAGCTTTGGAGAATTTCAAAAGAAACAGGCCTATCAACGGGTTTTACACTTGCAAATTAGTATTGGATAAAATATTCAAAGAATATGAACGCAATAACGAGGTCGCGACAACCCAGGAAGGAGGAATTGATAACATTCAACCGATGGAACACGGTAATTAAAATAGGTAGTATGTGAGTGAGCTACTAATACGAGAGCTGTTTTAATAGTCTTGATCGATTTTGGAAAAGCTTTATATGTATGTGTATAAAGATGAATATATTGGGCTGAAACTTTCAATTCATTTAGAGTAATGTTTTATTTTTTGAGAATTTCTTAAAAATAAAATGTTCTCTTAAAATACTTTTTTTTTCATTTTTTCTTTAAATTACTGTAAAACTGTTGATCGGCTCCCCTCAAGACCATACTTCGCCTAGCTATTTCGGATTCACAGATTTTTTAGAGACAGAAAAGAAATCGGGTTTGAGTGATTTGCAAAATATACTATTTCTTCCGTACTGATTGTAATCAGTAAAATCTCTTGAATTTTTATACAACAAATATAGTAGTCCTTATCTCTTCAATCGAGAAATTTTTTACCGAAAAATATGCAGATGCAAGGATTTTGAGTTTTTAAATGTTTTATGAACGAAACGGCACGTTTAACTACTAAAATTGCAATAGCAATAGATAGGATCTTTAAGGATTCTTCCCCAATTTATTGCTGCAATAAGCATGATTGTTACTTATTCTATGGTGAAAGTTTCAGATCAATTCATTCAGTACTGTTTGTTTCAAAGCTTTTCCAAAATCGGTAGAAAAAGTCTCGTAATTCACCGCAAGCGGATTCATATTTTAAAATCAGCAGAATTATAAATTCTTGAGTAGACAAACATCTTGTGCGAAATTATAATTTCTCGAACAGAAAACAGAATAGAAACATCATTCTATTACAATAGCTTTTTCGAGCAGAATAATTTATTTTTGAGGAAAATATTGGTTGCCGAGCGGAAGCATATGACTTTAAAAGCAGAATAGTACTTCATGCTGAAATGCTGAATCTCCACACTTGTGGCATTAGTTTATTCAATGTAGAAAAATATTTTTGCGCCGGGTTTGTAACGTCTCACTCATACATGATTTAAATTCCACGCTGTTCAATGATTTGTACCCACACACAAGAAATAATGGGAATGTGGGCGGTACAAGGTACAAGGGCTGGACAAAATCATTGGACATATTCAATATTCACCTAAAATTCACCTTCAAAATCCCAAGATTAAGTCACTTTTAGCCGTCAACATTAAATCATCAAATCAAAATCAACGATTTCTTCAAAATTGTGATTTTGAATTGCAATTGTGATTTAAAATCGTCAAATCAGCTGAAAGTCGTGATTTTTCAGGTTCAAATCACATATTTAAAAAATCAAAATACAAGATTATGTCATTTCTTCTAAATCATAATCCAAAAATGAAAATCCATTAGATGCCCAGAATCGTAACTTTCAAATCATTGATTTTGAAAATCAAATGATTTTGCCCAGCCTTGGGTACTGGGTACAGTAGCCGAACCTGAAATTAATGCTAGCCCTTCAATCGTTCCAGATGGTGATATTGATCCGGTCATTCCAGGAGCTGAAGCACCCATACCAGCTCCAACTAAAACGCAATTCATTGAGCAAATGAATGCAGCTTGTGAAGATCTATCTAAGAGTTACGCAGAAAATTACAATATTGGTTACAGCGATCTCCTAATTCAAGCAGCATATGTGAAGAACGCCGTAACAATCCATGCCAATATATTTGTACTCTGTCTGAACACTTTCGTCAACCAATCTCTCAACAATTTGAATTTCTTCGACAGACCCGAGTTCAATTTTGTTTCCATCGGCTCTGGACCTGGAACTGAACTGTTGGGCCTGCTCATGTTCTACTTTGAAAGGCGGAAGGATATTGTACTTAAGGATGGCCTTACAGAAACCAAGATCCGCCCTTATTTGTACGATTGTGAACGGAATTGGGAGAAGATTGCAAAGTATTTTCAAGAAGCTCTTGAGAGTCTGCCCTTGGTGAATCTGGAAACTGAAAAGCTGGAATTAAAACGTGCGGAATTTATTCACTTGGATTTGGTCTCAGAAGAATTCAACAGCGAAAGTCCCGGAATTCGAAATGGGGACTTGTTTTCCTTGTCTTACTTAATGTCTGAGTTGGGCAATCTTCCACATGACCAGAAGGTGATTGCAGTAAGCAACATTCAAAAGTTGCTCGATGCAGCAAAGATAGGAGCGATTTTTCTTTTCATAGATCTAAAATCGAAAGGTAATCAAAATTCGACTGGGGATTGGATTGAACTTATTGTGGACGCAAGTAGCAGTATGCAAAGAATTGATTTAGGCTCTAGGCTCGATGGGTTGTTAGCAAACTTTCAACTTGAAGCTCTTAAAGAAGAAAAATTACTCCTAGGTGGGTATTTCACCGTTGGCGCTTGGACTCCCAGGCTTCGAACAATATCCGTCTGCAGAATGTACAAAAAAGTTAATCCTGTTGGTAATGAAACTGTGTAGTACGTAAAACGTCCTTGTTTTGTGAAATGTAAAAACAGCCTAGAATGTTTTAGTCTAGCTTAAATTTTGTAGCATACATTCTCTTGTGGAGAGAAACGAGTAGCCTTTCGAGTATAAAGATGAAGCTAACGTTTTCCTAATTTTTGCATGAAGATCCGCCGTACTATTCAATTTATACATTAAAATAAGTAGGACGTAATTTCTCCAATTTTTTGATAAACGTTTAATCTTCTAAACAATCAATATTGACACAGTTGTATATTTGATATAATCTTTTAACTTGACATATATATATACATATATATACATTGACGCATATTTGCTATCAGCAAGTAAGCGAAAAAGAAGTCATGTCCCTCGTAGTGTGTATACTTTTTATGTTATGCTTTCATCCGAAATCATGTACTGCACATGAATTAGATGCATGCAATATAATTATAGCAAAATATTCAATACAATTATTAACCTAGTTAATTAGTGGAAGGTTGAATAAAACACTGAGAAAATTTTGTTTAAAAAAATGATCCTAATCACTAATATTAACTTTTTTTAGGAGAACCAATATTCTCCATGTGGTCTGTGCAATATACATAATTTATTAGTTGTAAAAAATAACCGTACCTATTATGTAATAAAAAAGAAATTGAGAAATTCGAGTATAAAGTAGGACTGACACTAAATTAAATATAATTAAAGCACTATGAACCGCAAACCGCACCGTGCTGCTTCAGAATCACCGAAGGCTCGTAAATCGATTTGGATGGGTCCAGCTAGTAGCCTTAGTTTGTTCTATGCATTCTATGTGCACAAATACGAGTGCCATGTATTCGGCGGTCACAAACTAATTCGACCAATATTTGCATTAACTGACAAACACGATATCAGCAGATACTCATACTTAGCAACCTTTTCATAGAAGCTAGATCGTTTTCGGCACAGCTTTCGATCATACATGAGCGCTCAATACTAAAGCTGAGCTATGTACTAAAAGAATGCAGCACACCATAAATGGGCGAACTGCACTCGCGCTCACGATATTTCGTGAAAAATAAAAATTACGCGAAGGCAAAGGTCAGTGAAGGCGAGTGCGAAGGCAGCTCTCAATTGTTAAAAAAATCAACTCAAATCAGAGTACGAGTGCATCAACTTTGCCCATCTATGCAGCACACCTTAAACTTTTGGCGTTTTTGAATTCGCTCTAATATTTTTTTGCTATATTTTAGCTGTTCAAGTGAATATAAGTAGGTAGCGCATTGTTTGCAAGCTCTGGGATTGCTGAAACAGATCCATGGTCATTTCTATTTTCAAATATGAAGTTGAAGTAATGACGCTAGTCGCGGTTACGGTAATAGCTGAAGCACGTAAACGACGTGAGATCCTACCGCATTTGACAAAGTTCTATTAATACGTACAACTACTCTATGTGTCATTAAAAATATCTAACACCCAAAAATCAGATGCTGACAAAAAATTCATACACACACCCCACACGCAACAAGTCAAGCAGAGCCATAAAATATTCAAATCGGCACACGTTCACGTTACTACTAGTCGGATATATCACAATGACGAGATATTGTGTACAAGGTATCATGCTACTTCCTTTCTAAGTGATACCCTCAGCTTTTTAGGTTTAATCAGGCACGTATTGTTCAGGATGAATGGAAGTAGGGGATATGTGACAAAAGGCTAAGTGACATAGGTTTCAATTTTTTTAATGTTCGATCCCATATTCCAATCCGTGTTTATTAGGCGGTGAAATTAACGGTGGGCGAAACTGCAGTGACAAAATAAAAAAATTTCCATTTCGCAAAAGCAGCTGAATTTATTCTCATTTCGCCAAACTTTTCGACCGAAATTAGATCAAACAGAAGCTTACAGGCATATGCATAATGCGTACGATGTTTTTCTCAGTTAGCTAGCCATTGTAGGGATGTACCAATGTAAATGTACATACTATACTCAGACGAGAGATTCAAATATATCAAATTGCGTTTGGAATAGAGTGGTCTCCTACTCCTCCTCAGCCTCCGTATGATTAACACGCAGATAATACAATGATCTGTATCCCAGTTGTGTTTTAATTCTTCCCTGCACACGTCCCTGAATCAGTGGGTGAAGCCGCAGCTTCGGTTCACAGACGTGAACATAAAATTCCCTATGCACACGGCTAGGGATCTATTTGCAAGAAACTCGTTTATCTGATTGCATGAAGCATACAATAGCGATAGTGTTTATAAAGAATCCGCATTAACCAAAGGCACCAAATCCAAATTTACGTTTTTTATTTATTTGCACTTAGATTCAGATAACAGGCAGCAGAGAGAACACATTCATTGGTACACTCTTATCCTTCTGTTCCCAGTTCCCATCACAATTCACACACATTGTTTGTATATATTTTACTCTGTTTATTCTGTTCTATTTTAAATTGTGCCTTATTTCTGTATTCTTTCCAGTTGTATTTCTGCACGTTATATAAAACATAAAGTAGTACCGATTCAGATTCCTGATATCTTGCTGGGACTTAAGACCAAGACCTATCTATGGATTTGGTTTGAGTAAATTAGCATTAGATAAAATATTCGAAGAATTTGCAGCCAATAATGAAAATACGGATCTCGAGGATTCCCAAAATCTCCCAATTCTGGATATCAAACAACCGGAAACTACAAATAACGTGAGCACTATGGCACTATCCAAGACGCTCAAAATGTGAGTACACGTCCTGTCAATGAATCGAACTTTCTGTAAGGTAATGTCGACTTTGCTTTCAATACTGAACCTGACTTTCAGCATTTGAAGCGGAAATGCGTACCCGCTCCCGATGATGACGAGAGTCGGAAAATCAGTCCAATTAAAAATCGAGCCGAATTGATCCACTCTAGTGTTAACACCGGCTTTCAAGCTGAATCCGAAATCTTCAACGCAGCTTCGGAGATTGGAGTCTGTCCAGCCGAAATAGACGAATCTCAAGCCGATATCTCAGCTGAACCAAATCCTGTTGTTGGCCAAAACACAGCATCTTTTGTGGAACACGCAAATCCTTCAATTGATGCATGGATGGCTAACGAAATTCTTCGAAACAAGGCACTTAGCAGCAATTCATCAAGAAAATGGATGAAAAGTGTAAGATGCTTTCGGATAATTACAAGTGGCGTCGGTCCAACGATTATAGTGACCTCCTGACGCAAGCCGCAGTTGTGAAATACGCCTTGACTGTTCATTTAAACATATTGGTATTACGTTTTAATACTCTGTCTCTTGAGTCAATGAACACCTTCAACCAGCCAGAAGTGAACTTAGTATCTATTGGTTCTGGACCTGGTACGGAAATGGTGGGACTTGTGGTGGTGAGTCCTATTTGTATGATTCTGACAAGAATTGGGAGAGAATTGTACAATATTTTGAAGAAACCATACTGAGCATGTCAAGTGCGGACCTAAAAACTGAGAAGTTGATTTTGGAACCTTCAATATTTGTTCACTTTGACCTTATTGGAGAAGAATTTTATAGTGCGTGCCCTGGACTTCTTACAGGAGATATATTTTCCTTCGTGTACTTAATGTCAGGGTTGATTGAGTTTCCGGGTGAGCCGAAGGTGTTTGTCGAAAAAAGTCTTCTGAAATTGTTTACAACGGCAAAGATTGGAGCGGTTTTCATTTTCATTGACCGGCTTGAGGGCTGTGTTGGGGATTGGATTCAAAGAATTGTGGACAAGAGTGATTGTATGAAAAGAATTGCACAGGATGCTGTAATTGATACTGCAATGGCGAAATATCAGCTGCGACCACGTGATGAACAAAAATCAATGCTGTGTGAATATTGCACCAGTGAATGGTGTCCCAAGCTTCAGACAGCAGCTTCTGCAAAGTTTACAGAAAAGTCAAGGAAGTGGGAAAACGAAATACGGCGGAAGAAGGAAGAGCCATCATTAGGGACGTTGAGTAATATACAGCAATCCCTCCAAATAATACGGCATGGGTGTTTGGTAGGTTTATTAGTTTCATTTTCTATTTAATTTTGATATATTAGTTTTAGTTCAGGGAGATCTGCCTAATGAAATGTATTTTCACAAAAGCCACTGATTTTGACCAAGAACAGAATTTTACTAACGATTGTATAAGAACTACAATTGTAACAAAAATGCAATCCTGGGCGTCGCAGGTCACACTACATTATCACCTTGATATCTTCTATTTTTTCTCAATTCTATTTCCCTATTCTTACTATGATTTATATTTGAATTTTGTACATGAGTCTTAACTCAACGTAACCAATTTTACAAGCAGGCGCATGTAAAGTTGAATGCAAATGAAATGCTTATTGAAAATTTCAGACCCACTCAATAGTAAGCATTCCATTTTTTGAAATTGAAGAACCGGGACGCCTATTGACATTTGATGAAAAAAGTGTCATTATATCTAGTGCTTGCCATAAGCGTAATGTTAATTTTCGGAGCCAAAAAGCGGGACGATCCCGGGAAAACCGGGACGTCTGGTATGCTTACCAATAGACATCTTTGCGATTTCACTAATTCTCCAAATGACTAATACAGAACACAAAGCACAGAAAATCAGACAATGGGAGCTTCAGTATCGCTCAGCCTACAATATTGTATTAGTAATAAATATATATTAAGAACTCAACTTGAAGTGAGAATCTGAACTTTTAATTTAAAAATATATTTAACTTAGCCAGGAATATAATAAGACTTGAGCTTAGTTTTTATTAGTTGTCTATTTCTTTAAGCATTACAGTTGTATTTTGCATTTCATTTAAAACCGGGGACACCCTCTGATTAGAGTTGACAAAAGTAGAATATGAAAGGGTGATATGATATATGACGTGTCCATGCCCAGCGTAAAACGGGTGTATCTGCATTTTTGGGAATTCTGAAAAAGTGATCTGGACAGAAGAGAAACATCGTTGTTGACATAGATACTAAGGGTGGTTACAGAAGACCCCACTCCATCGACCACTGAGAAAGGGGAAGCGTGCACCGAGACGGATACTCGAAAGTAACTGCTTCTTTTGTTCTTTTGGCGCTGCGCAGGGTGAATGACCTAAGCCGATCTTAACTTCACTGAGTTGTGGCACCGATCTGCCATCTATCCTGCAGACTGTGATTAGTGCTACCTCAGGTCAATCACCTCAAAAGTTAGTATTGCAATCTTGCATGCTATTGCTTAATTACAAAACAAAACAGACGTGATTGGCTCGAAGTTGAGTCAAGGTTGACAACCGTGGCACAAACTGATTTAGGTTTGACACGACCAGTTGAGGCTACATGCGCCTGTAGTGCCCGCTAGATGGCGCTCCACATAGGCGATTGGATACTGTCCTTTCACCGTCTCGCCAGTCGCCACTTCTTCGTGAAATTAAAATTTAATTAAGTTATTATTAATAAAGTTCACATGACGACTGAATACCGCCAGACAGGTCCGTCTGTCCGGCGAACCGTTAGAAAGAATACTATTCAAATGCAGATACACCCTTTTTACTCTGGACCCGTCATATAGGCAACCAGAACGCCGCAGCAGCGCTGCGATCGGCATGCGACAAAGTCTCGTGTAACTGTGTGGGGTGGATTTTTTTGGAGTTACATAGATTGCCCAAGCACAAGACTTTATCCACCGTCTCGCGAGCCCGAGGTGTGGGTTGTGTGGATGTGGAAGGAGGCGTGGACATGAGGCGAGGAATTAGTTCTAGGTAAATGTGTGCGTGCATGTGACGAATATAACATGCTTTGAATGAACGAAGTGCTCTACGTATCTCCAACGTGCATTCCGTGCTACAGAATGCGCGGCATCTGTGCCGACAGCACCTGAGCCATGTATGACATTTGGTTAGATTAGACCTCACTGGGCCCAGGCGAGAAAAGTCTACGTTTTTGTATCCACCAGACATTTTTGTATTCACCAACATTTTTGTGTCCACCAGAATTGTTTTTTCCATGTAGGTAGGACATTTTTGTATCCACCAATATTGTTTTATATCCATGCAGAAAATGCATACATTTTAGGCTGAATGTGTGCTATATTTTAGAAGATGCAAAAATTGCAAGCCAAAAACATATTAATAAAATAATCCAACCAAATAGTCATAGATAGCTCAGCTGCTGTCGGCGCAGATGCCGCGCATATTCTGTAGCAAGGAATACGGAGTGCACGGACGGAGATACATAGCGGAGCATTTCATTAATTCAAAGCAAGTAATATTTACCACATGCATTCACTGCACACTGCACCAATGACCTATCCCACTCTTATGGAAGAGAGTTCCGAAACACCATCAGCGGTGGAGCCCACGAGAGACATTGGAGGTGTTCCAGAACGAACTACCGCGAACAGAAACCCTTATTTAACTAAGTTGACATAATAATTAGTAAATTATAACGAAGATTCATTGATTAGGAGAATCATAGCAACATAATTGCCCTTTAGTTTGTGCAAGTTCATTAGTCGCCTTCCTGCAATCTCAATAAAAAAAAGTTATTATATTTAATTGTACACTGCACGGCGAACGCATCGCGGTTTTCCTTTTCCCTGTGTTGTGTATGCTACTTCCACGCCACACACCGATGAAGCTCATTGCCAAGTAGAGAGAAAAGTGGGATAGGATGGTGAAGATTAAACGTCTGGTCCACATTACATAGAACTAATTCCTCACCCCACGTCCACGCCGCATTCCACACAACCCACACCTCGGGCTCGCGAGACGGTGGATAAAATCTTGTTGCCCAAGCTGAGAGGAAAACCGAACCAGCACGTGTGGGCATGGGAAGACACTCTGTCGCAAAATGTCAATTTTATACTTCAAGCAATTTTTCTAAAAAAACATAACTGTATGCGATATTACGCAGAATTTAACGCGGATTTCGAAAATGCTAACTAGAATTTTCTAGGTTCATCCGTTTGGCGACAATCGAGGAGTAAACTGAAGTTACTTTTTAGATAGGGGAAACTGTGTAGTGACGTCATGAAAAAAAAACGAGTGGACTCACGCTCTGGTTGCCTATAGTATGCAATCCAACTATGATTTAGAGGATCCTTTGAATCGTATACTACATTGGTATCTAAAATTAGAATATCAGCGCAAGCATGGTCCATCTGATTGAGAATTGTCAAAACTCGCAGTAGGTAGCCTAGTCTAATGCAGCACAGTGCACATGTTACTGTTAATAGATGGGGGTTAGCTACCCGCACATCTTTTTGATGTAGTTCGTTTTACTATGTTTGGGAGAGCTGGATAGTTGCATAAATCACTAGTGCAACTGAGCACGGCGGTAGTTTGCAACGAGACTGTTTATTGAACTGTTTAATGAGGTGAACGTACTGCTTAACACAACTACTTGAATGTTTAGAACGACTGCTTGAAAGGTACTTCTTAAGTACTACTTGAGAGAACTATTTGACTGTACCACATGAGAGGACTACTTAAGTGATCTACAACGCAGGGAACCGAGAAGTCTGCTTGACGGCTGCACTGAAGATGCTGGCTCTTAGATTTGGAGCCGCTTATATACTCCGTAAATGACCTGTCTTCCTTGGTGTGACTGTCAGAAGTGGTTTAGAAAAAGAAAGGGAAGTGGATCGTAGGTCCGATTTCTGGCACGCTCTCACCTCACATCAAGTGTGTTGAGTATTCCACTTGAGGTTAGAAAGTGGTTTGACACAACTTTGAAATGAAACAGTGGAGTGGGAAGCTGAAGGCTTCAAGCCAGTTTGCTGTTGCTCAATGCAAAACTGCTTAGGAATGAAAAGTATGAGTTTCGACTCATAACATACCTAGCCCTTAAGGATAAGAAATTTTTTGCGTAGGAAAAAATTTCTTGCCCCTTGACGTTACAACATAATGGAAATACTTGATTTGAACTGGTTAAAGACTTGTTATCAAAGTTTTACAATAATAATAAAGTTTGTTTGAAACAAACTTTGTGTGTACTACATACTTACTAACAACTAAATACATTGATAGATCTTATACTTAATTGATACCAGATTTTGTGACAGAAGGTGGACAAGCGTGCGACTTGTCTATGTGATCTGCTCCAGACGACGAGTGATCCTTGGCGGACTGTGAGTGACCCGTGCTGGATCGTGAGTAATGTGTGCCGGCCCGTGAGTAATCCGTGCCGGACCTTGACCCAAGTGTGACCCGATCGTGACCCATGTGTGACTCGGTCGGGTTTACGTGCTACCCACCCGCGACACAAACATAACCTAGTCGGGGTCACGTGTGACCCAACGTGACCCAAGCGTATTCTGGTCGGGGTTACGTGTGACCCGATCGTGACCCAAGCAAATTCTGGTCGGGGTCACGTATGACCCGATCGTAATTCGAACGTGACCCGATGCCGATTAAAATCTTGTTGTTTTTGATTGAAAGTACTTGCATTCCTGTTTTAGCGTTATGTTTAAGTTATTAGGTCAGTTGTATGTTTCCCTTAAAAAATTATTTTATGAAGTTTCTTAACTTCTTGTTTCGAGATAAGCCTAAGCCTTCCGATGAGATGACTGATCCGGCTTCTTCCACGAAGCTATTTTTCCGTCCAAGTTCCTCTGAAGATCCATCTTCATATATTTGGTTTTGCTCAAAAGGTAGAGGTGTACTTCCTTGATTCCTTCGCGAGCTGCTTGTAGAAGTATGGTCTTTGATTTGATACCCTCTAGTTGTGTTTAACACTGGTGGCGAAACCCAAAGTGCTAGGCAAATTTACATAAGTCGTAAGACGCAGAACCAGTGACAAGTGTTTTTTTTTTAAACTCTATGTTCAAGTGCAAATATACCAGGAAGGCAACCCGGCTCAACAAATCGGTAAGGCAGTTTGTTCAATTACTAAGAAAAACTCAAACGCAAACAATCTAGAGTCAGCTCATCAGGCAAGTTCCAGCAATAGCAGGAATACTAATTTCCTTATACAAGCAACTAAACCAGAAACATCTGTCATATATTAACGTGACAGCTCTGTCCATATTAGGAAAAGAGTGTACAAAACTCATTCAAGCAGTTAAAACCACATCAAGTATAAAATTTATGAAGTAATTTTCCATCAGAAGAAATAACTAGAGCAATTGGACGAAACTTTAGAAATCGAAATGGGACAGGAGGTCAGCCACTCGTCAAATGGGCAGAGGAGGCTAAAGCTAGCGGAGGCGAGCATAGCACAGGCGAGGAGGACAGGCCAAACAGGTCGGATTTGGGTGAGCTGGCTGCAGGGGAGGAATTACACCCAAGAGGAAGGGCGGTAGCCAGGCAACGTAATATAGGCAGGACCAGAGCCCCACCACCATAGGCAAATTAGCCAAACAGGTACGAATGCGTGCAAAGAGCAGTACGAGTCATAGCGGCATTCATGAATGCGAGAACCATTGCAAGACGAGTAGATAACTGCAGAGTATGCAAGGGTTTGCACAAAGCAGAACAGTGCAGTTGGGCCAAAGTTTGTTCTGAGCATGGTGTATGCTCGCATGACTAGTGAATGTCGAAATCTGCATGGCAAGGCACGCACAGGAGATAACAATGCTCGAAACACTGAGGAAACACCTCAGAAAAACCAACCAGTCCGTAATACAAAAGACGAACCATAAAAGCCAACAATTCCAAACATGAATAGATCTGATCCCGACTCGCGTAATCACATAACGGAACAACTAGCCCAAAGGAAGAAGGTGACCTCACGAACTAAAATGAGGTACACAAACAAGCTTTAAAGTCATTGAATTAGGAAAATGAAACCAACCAGTTAGCAAGAGGTGTGAAATAAACAAGAGATCATGACAAACTTCCCTGAGTGGAAGAACAACACACAGTCTAGTATTTCACGACCATTTTAAGGGAAAACAATAGGTGCAGCATCTAACATGACATACGTCACATATAACAACAAAAGAAAGATAAAAATCTGCAAATAAGAATGGAAATCTGTCGATTTCTACATCATATACTTTATCACATACAAATTTCAAATCACAAATTTTTCCAAGCCACAACAGCTTTATAGACTTTAAAGTAGAAAGTCAGAATTGATCAAAAAAGTTGCAAGTTATAGGGACTTGTAGAATTTTATAGAGTTATTTGATCTTAGCAGCACGACACAAATTCACCACCAATAAATACAGCATCCTTGGTCGCAGATCACTGCTCCCTTCACACTATAACCGGCCGGTGTAGTATGACCACAACATCTGAGGAGCAGAGAAGGTTTAAGCAGGACACGTTAGAGAACATAAACATGAACGTAGACATTGAGGAGATGGAGAGAGAGGAAGAAGTAATAAATATGCTATCAGTACTGAACTTGAACACTGACATGGGCAAGATCGGTGACGCAACCACGGCAGGCGCCTAGTATTTAGTATTTAGTTATTAGGGAAAATTTAGTTAAGGAAAATACGGTACCTGCTCTCGCAACAAAAGCCTCCGCTTTTGGGACGTACCATAATGAATCTCCTCGGTCAAGTGCGGAACTTGTCCCCTTAATGCCTAGACTTAAGGGGTCGTAAAGAAAGCTTATTTCGTTGCGGGCGCAGCAAACTTTTTCTTTTTGGGGCGAGGAAGAAAAGAGCCGAGGGTTTAGACGCTTCATGTCCATAACCCATTAGTCTACCAGTTCTCAATATTTAAAGTGAAAGACCGACAGTAAAACAAGAATGCAACACCTCAAGACACGCAGAAACATCCCACACCACATATTAACAAAACCAGTTTTATTATTCTCTTCTTGCACCAAGGAAGAGAAACAGATACAAAAATCCATACTTCAACATGTTCAGTCAACAGTCGCCTATCACCACACCATTAGAGAACACTAGACAGGTTTCCTATTCTAGCATAGTTGACGATGAGTTCTACATCAAGTGATAGTGAAGAGTGTAAGTTTAGCCTACAAACTGACGTAAACGGCACAAAACAATCATTTAGAATATACTTACCTCAAGGCAGCACAGTGCAACAAATCCCAGAGCCAGAAGCAACACCCAGGAAACAGGCAAGTCAAAGTACGCAGACAGAACCACAAATTAGCACAATCACAGTAGAGGAACCATTTGACAAGAATCAGTGCATGAAATACAATTAGGGTCTCACACCCCATTGGGCTGCCTTTTAGGAGGCCACGATAGCACCCTAGATTGGAACATACATATATCACATAAGCAAGGAATAATAAAAAATAGCACGACCGTTAGGTTCTTCTGAAGTAGCGCACGCGCATACTCCAAACACCTTCCAATTATTCTATGTAGACTAAAAATCCAAAAATACAATACAAATTTCCATGAAAAACCTTTTAAAAAAATATAGCTTTCCTCAACAACTAGTAACGCACACATGACCCGGCAAAGGAGCCCATATGAGGGGTCACAAGTGACTCATTTCCTTGGTTCAAGGTTGGGTCACGAGTGACACCGACTAGTTTTTGCTTGGGTCACGAGTGGGTAGCACATTGACCCGACCGGGTCACACTCGAGACAAGTTCACTTCACGATGAGGTCGTGTCACGAGTAAGACTCCTGACCCAGGCGGAAGTAACACCCACCCGGGCCACATGCAACGCATGACCATAAATGAACTAGAAAATGCTAATCTAGCACTATACAAAACACCATCAGTCGAAATGAAGTTTTTATTATCACTTTTTTGAATTATACACTGACGGCCATGAACGGTCTAACCCATGAATGGTAAGTCCAAACTTTAGGGTAACAATAAAACAGATGTGTACAAAACTTATGTACTCCGGTACATGCAACTTTACACAATGCAAAGCGAAAGCCCACAGCAGGACCATTCAACGACGCGAGATGGTAAATAGCAGCCCGACGGTCAGCCAAAAGAAGCCCGCATAATGAAAATTCCAGTGTAGCCTATCCAACCGTCTCTTTGGGATGCACAACAAGACAATGGGATACCACAAGACTCCGACATGAAAACTGGACGGGACAAAAGTTGCACTGTAGTCCTTGTGGGCCACGAGTCAGTTTAGGCCGGGCACCCGCACGCTGCACCACCCGACAGTCCTCGAGTCCGATTCCAGATAACAAGAGGCCAGCATAATCAGCAGAAGCACTCGTACCACCCAATCCGCTAGTAGACGCCGACGATACTTCAGCCACAAAGACGGCGTCATCGTTCACAACTTTTAGCAGAACCAGCTCTACCCCCAGTACCCTTCGGATCTTGACAATAATAGGCCAGAGCCTCAGCCGCAATCAGATCAGTCCGGACCGTAGCATTCGCAACGCTACGGACACGAGCAAGTTCGGCCGCATTATCTGGCTCCCACTGAAAATCGCGACATATTTTCTGGCGGTCGGCTACCTGATATGACGTAATTATGTCTTCATGAGGATAACCATGTCTAATTAGGGCAAACAATCAAGCACAGTCAGACAAGTAGAAATACAACATCAGTGTCTCAGTTATTCCCATTGCATTGTGAATGTTAATAAGGTACCTAGGACGCTGCACACAACGATGAACGGCATGATGGCGATCAATAGCGTCTGGCGACCAGAGTTCCAGGTCAGAAAAATTGACTCCATGCAAAATGGTAATCCCAAAATTATATAAAATATTCCAGGAGGTGTGACCGTAAACACAGCGTGCGGAACATTAGGCAAAGTGGTAGCACTCGACCCAGGAGTCTGGAAGGCCTAGGATTTCCACATACATGGTAGAAACTTATGTATCAGTATTCTAGATCTCCCAGCTCATAAGTCGGTACTTGGTACTTACCAAAGCAAAATGCCCACCAAATTCAGTCAACACTTCCGGTAGGACTAGGCAGGATCGATCATTTTGTAGTTCAGGGCATATGACTACAGAAGGAATCAGAATGGTGTTAACCAGGCGTTTATAGCGTATCAGGTTCAGTACTGCATGACTCTATGCAGATCTTCATTCCAAAACCCACATTTAAGCTAAAATTACTCAAGGCATATCCCTCGGTGTGAAACCCTGACAAATCAAACAGAATAGAAGTACCTAGTTAAGAAACTCCACTTTTTCTACCATCCACATGACATACCACTAATGTTGTCGCCCAGACTAATTAAATAGTTCGGCAAAGTCAGGCCACGAGCAATGTTCCATTTACGTGGACGAGACACAAGACCAACGGCATCATAGGTTAAGGGATTGCACAAATCATCACAAGTCACAGGCAGGAACCGGCGAAGATTATTCGAAGCTCGATATTTCATGTAGGTAGGAATATTCAACACCGAAGTCGCTTGATTCCCTAACCCTATATTGATTTGACGCTATTCTCGACTCTCGGCTTTAATTTGGTTTTTCACTTTGTTGGCTAGCCTTGTAGGCTAGTCGAGATTTTGGGAAGGCCGGCTGAAATCCCGACTAGGCCCTGGCCTAGTTGGCCTATTCCTAGACACTGTCTCTCCCAATCTACATTTTCAGATTTCATGTCCTGGCCAGTACAGAAAACACTTGTATATCTTACGATATTGCACTTCATACAAACCCAAACTGACATTATCCTAAAAACAAACCTTAGTCGGGTTTTCGGGGTGAATCCCCACACGTTGGCAAACTCGAGCAGAGCTGAATCACGTCCGAGTACGGACGTATTGTGACCTTTGTGGGTTTTCTAAAGCATATTTTGCATTTGCGTGACGAAGCATATTCTGCACTTGCGTGACGAGCAGCTCAGGCCATCACGTTCACACTGTCGCTATTACGTATCAGAGCTGATCATTCTCAATACCAAAATCTAACATCCTAGATAGGCTTCACGTTTTAAAAACGCACCAAAAATGACACTTACCCGAGCAGAACTCGCAGCGACGTCCATTATTTTTTCAGTTGTAAATCAATTTTTCCTCACAATAACTGGGCAGCAGCTTCACTATTTTTCAGTCTAAAAGTTAACTGCACTGAGAATTACGACGCGGAAGAAGAGATGCGGGTGCTTCCAACTGAGCAGATCTGCGAATACGCGGAATAGGAGGTGCGAGGGCTTCCAATTGAGCTGAACTGCGAATCCGGTCCAACTAACGTGTCTCTCTTATGAATGACCCTGATCCAGTCAATGATTCGGAACTTGGCTTAGGTGGCCTGAGAACGGTCTTACCCAGGCTTATTTGGATCCGAAAAATGCGTCAATTGCCCTAAGCATAAAGCTGCTGTAAAATCATGCGGCTAAAACCAGTTTTTCATTCAGCAAGCAGACGCTCTTCGCCACTCAAAAGCAAACCAGTTGGTTGCGTACACATGCACTCAGACGCCAACACAAGGTGCGAGCAGCGCTAGGGTTCGCAACAGAATCACCAACTCTTTCAAATGGGCATATCTCTATACTTCGGTCGCTTAGTTTTTCCGAACACCGCAACTCACACAGGCGCTATCCCGCCTAATACTTATTTCTCGCACTGACTCAATTGCACGTGCTCAGCGCTGCTCAGGACCAACACATTCAAAATAAAACCTTCATAAATAGGAACAAATGACTATATGTTTATGCAAAAATTAGATGCTATTAAGTGAGGAACAAGGTGTGTTGCCTAGAGTAAATGTACAAGATTCTCACAAAGAATATAGGGCTGCTCACAATCCATTGAATAAGCAGAGCTGCTAACAATCATTTGATTATGCAGAGCTGCTCACAAGGAGTTAACAGAGCTGCTTAGAACCAATATACAGAGCTTGATAGAGATGGTATAGAGATGCACACAACAAATTGAACAATGCGGCTCAAATGGAAATACGGCGTTGCTCAATATGTAGGAAGAAGATTTAAGCCTAGCACATTCAAAATTATTCATAACGAATTTGACAAACACAGAAATTAATTTTCCTCAAATCGAGTCTGCGAACAGGCCTACGGTCTCTTGCTGAACGACGAGGCGGAGATAAGCATTTGACAGTTAAAGTGTCACTTTCAGCGGGACTGACTGTGCTGCGCGGAGTTGTGAAGCCATCTTCTTGTTCATTACCGCCTCAACCGTCACCAAGAAATATCTGTACTTCATCAACCACGATGTTTTGGACGGGCGAGGGTGAGACTTGACGGTTTAGAGGAAGAATGGCAATTAAGACATCTGGGTCAGGTGCGTCAGGTTCTTCAGCACCAACATTGACGGGTTGGAATCGAGGGCTGCAATCGATGGCTGGAATGTTGATTACGACAATTGGCAGCACAACAGCGTCGGGTTCTTCAACAAAATTGACCTCTGCATTTACGTGGTTGTAATTAACAACCAGATGACCTTGAGCCAAATTCCTTCCGCCAAGCCTGTGTCTCAAGTCGTAGAGATATTGGCGGCCTTAACGAAACAATGCCCATCCAATTACCAAACAAACTAATTAGAAAACTGTGTAACGCGATATTACATTTATTTGCATAATTAAAATATTAGACAAAAAAATTAATTTACCAATCAGAGCTTCAATCATCCAAACAGGAATGGCTCCGGAACTGGTCGCACTCTGAACCATGATATCAGGCTGAGGTCGTGGTGGTAAGCTGCTCAAGGCAGCGATCCGAGTGTCCAGCCTTATTCCACGATATAACATAGATGCATTGCGCCAAATATATTCTATATTAATATTTATTGAATTGTACTACTTGCTAAATGATATTATTATACGATATTTATATTTAAATACTGATTAGTAATTCAAAAATTGGATAAAAGGAATATTCATAATCTACACAAATTCAATAGAATGTCGCATTTACTTTTAATTCAAAACAACTTCGTCGTCATCCTCATCAGCATCGCGAATTGGGTTAATTCCAGCTATGGATTGAAAGGTCGAGCGCAAAGAAGTGGTAAACTTTCGGAGCCTCTCGTTAAGATCTGCTTTTTCATGCTCTATCGCAGCCAGTTTCGTTTCGAGCTCTTTAATTTTCGTTTTAGTTTCAAGATTCTTAGTGTCGCAAAAGCCCGAGCGGTTCGGCAAGTCCATCACGCACGCCAGATACTTGATTTAAAAGTTTCTCATATGACTGAATCTGATGCAAAGCTGGATTCATTGATTTTTCCTGTCTTATAGTATGGGCGTTCGATCCATGTCCAAAATAGCGCTCTCTCGTTCCTTACCTTGTTTTAGGCAATCTATCTCGCGAATTGGTTTTTGTAAGACTAAATCTGCATGTCGTTTTTCCAGGTCTGAAATGATAGATTCTTGCAAACTCAATTCCAAATCGTGTTGCTGTTTACTATCTTTCAATTTTCAATCAAAATGGCTGTTGCGATTGTAGAATTTAGTTAAGAGGCGCTGATATTTAGCAGCTAACTTTTTTTAAGTATAAATATTGCTTATCTTGGATTTTTTATCATCTCTGCATCGCTTAAACGCACTTCTAAATCGCTATATTTGGTTTGCAACATATTATATTCAATACGTAGACGAACGGCAGCATCTGAATTGTCGCGTGAAGACATAAATAGCTTGACTGCATGAGCCGTGTAATGCCTAGAGCACTTACCGCGTATACTTCAAACCCACATATGTTTTTCTAAAGCTTGAGCCGCATGACGGCTCAGTATCCGTTTCAGAATCCATTCGTCAGTAAAAAAAATTCCTAAGACGGGGTGAATGAGAATACTTAACTCTGTAGGCTCTTCTCAGAAACGATCGAAATACAGATTTTTCAAATTGTTTAAATACCTTTTTCATACATATATATTGTACAGGTTTTGAAGGGTCTTATGTTAATGACACTTTGTGCTCTCTGACGTCATCACTGGTGTTGGATCGTGAGTCTAATTGGGAGAGACTATGAGACTGAATGATGAAAGAATAAATAAAAAAAGACCAGGACGATTACTATTGTGTTACCTTGTATTTGACTCTTTATCGAACTTCTTGACCACTATTGTTTATTTCCGTGAAACTTATTAGCCTGTTTAGAATTCTTTACTATTTAGACTATTTACTGCTTGAGCGTGACTACCTACTGCTTGAAGACCTATAGAATATATAGCCCCAGAGGTCTGTTCGTTGTCCTGTTTTATACCCTGGGTCCCCCAGATTACGTAAGGTTAGGTGGTAGAATGATTTTAGACATTCCATCTTACGTAATCCACATATCTGAATTACATAATTGGCAAAACAAATAAAACATGGCCCACTTCGTAGATGTTACTACGTCGTAGCCTGAGGCTTGCCTCATGGTCTTGAACAATAAATAACTTTAAACCTGATTTATTCTTATACATTATCACATAACATACTGTGACTTAACTTCCAATGTATGACTGACACGTCATTCTGCTGTGTCAATTACCTTTCACATATATTAGCTTATGCTCCGGTTTTCATCCCAACTATTCAACTAAATAGGAAACGTTGGTCGTGGAACCGGGCAAACCTGGTTCCATTGCATACCAACGTTGCCGGGAATAAATTATTTGAATATATTGAAAAATTATTAGAAACGGGCCACTTCCAAGCGGGAATTACCGCCTTTAAAAAAATTTATTGTTTTACGTGTACTATTTTTATTACGTGTACTATTACGTGTGCATGTATAGGGCTCTACGAGGTTGAGAAATTATTGTTATGAGAAAATTCAATTGCTAGTATGATAGCACATGCCTCAACAGTATTTGAGATGTGATATCAGTTCAATTAAATCTCGAGTATGATAACGCACATGGTTCATTTTAAACGATGCGAGTGAAATTGAATGAAGTGGATCCAAGTGAACACTATATATTATATATAGCACTATATTAACACTATATATTTATAGGTATAATACCGCCTAATTTAATAGATGTAGACCAGCGGGAACAGCCGTGCATTGAGTTTGAATTGGCTAGAGAAATTGGTACTGGGTAATCTCATCACATCGACTGATCTTTATGATTTCTTCAGTAAGGACACGGCCAAGGTTTATTGACTTTTTCTCTTTATAAGGTTAGGCCATGCTCACTTTTTTATTTCCAACTATTTTATTTTGAAA
>JAQFXZ010000318.1:0-21880 GCA_034694025.1 Ceratophysella scotica | reverse complement strand
GGTTCTCTTCAGCCACGTGCACACCCACTTGCTCGCTTTCCTCCTGGCCATTTCAGCCGACTCAGAATCTGGAATCACATCCCTACACAATCTGAATCGAATAACGGATTCCAACGTTCTTCACTATCCAGCCCTACCCACATTCCTCCCGTCTTTCAGAATCTGCCTCCATCATTGCCCGCAAATAGCAGTTGACTCCACGATGTCATTTGGACTCATTTCGACGCAGGCTGAACAGGGTACTGAGGAGAGCATTTGCGCGTACTGCAGCGCTTCCTGTGGACACTCGATCAGTATAGGAAGGCTCATCCTGAGATGAGCTTTGAACATGTCCCAGCCAATTGAGTATGGAAAAGGGATCACTCTCCCGTCATCGGGATTTGATAAATTAAGATTTGGTACAGTCCATGCAACTCTTCTGTCCGACGGACGGACGGAACTGAATTGTATTGACAAGCGACTTAGCTCTGAGCCCCAGCTGGGATGGTCGCTCTCATGTTTTGACTCGTCATCTTCCAGTCGTCATCATTCATTCTATCACCAAACTCTCTGGACAACCTCCACACACTTTAGACACCTCGCATTTACTCCCTCAGAGAGAAATTGGTGATATTTGCGTTGAACTCACCCTATTTTCAGATTGGAATTTAGCTCCTGTGCTCAATGAGTGAAAATAGCACTACAATCTTTTTGTTACTTTGGCACAATGCGATTATTTCAAGAAAAGTCGTGTTTGCTGAATATTGAAATCCTGCTGGGGAGCGCAATGCTAGGATGACTTCCAACCAATCCAACCAAAACCCTCGCATTCTGAGATCTCTGGCTTGTTGAAGTCCGAGAATCGTCCTGTGTCTCAAGTCTTCGACATAGATCTTCAACTGAATCTCTGATCTCTGCTTGAAGAGAGCCAATCCTCCACTGTATTGTTAACAATTTTTCCACAAGTCATCATCCTTCCATTATGAAATATGTTTACAAACAGATTTACATTAGGTAGGCAGCTCCTCATTTTTTACCATTTAGAAGAATCATTAATAATATTTATTCGCTCTTCAGATTCACTCTTGAGCTCCATTGTATGTTGGTATCCAAACAGAGGGTCGGACGCCTCGTCTTTTGCCTCTCCTGTCATTTTCACTCATCGCCAACATTATTACCAACTTCATAACTTGTTCCGTCTGCTGGAAGAGATACTTCTAACAAAGTATCTTGGACTTGGACCCCTTGCCCATCAACTGTTACCGTCCGGCATCTCGAACCTGATGCCGATGGACTGAATGTCGTCCAGCTTAAATGACGAAATTTTACAATAGCGATGCGAAAATAGCATTTTGGTGTCGCTGAAAGTATGGTATATGCACATCGCCCAGCTAATTACGCTGCAGGACATTAGCAGAGAAGTAGCGAGGAAAATAGGTGTCAATCGGCACTCATGCATGTTCACGACGAACGTCTCCTTTTTTACAACGCAATATAGAAAATTTGGTCTAATTTACCTTAATTGATTCCGAATGTGCTGCTTCAGTTTTTATTTTGCAGCACCGAGCTCTGGATCCGTATGTGGTATACGAGCAATGTACTAACAGTGTCAACTTTCTTTGCGTCTTCAGTCGTGGTGTAATTGGTATTTGGACCGTCGGCGTTGGGTCTCCTCGACATTCGATTTCACGACGTTGAGTGAGCGAATCATCAATAGGATATCTGAGGATTTAGAGCCTCGTCTTCCACTTGATGCTAATAAAAAGTGGTTTAGGTTTCCTTTTGACGCCCTAACTTTTTGGGATGAGGAATCATTGAAGGATTTGAGTCCTTCTGCTTCTTCTTCTTCCTTACACTCATGAATAATGTATCAGTTTTTCTTGAGAGAAACCGTTTTCAGAAAAGGGCGAACGGATTTGTTCTCTCCTTCTCCCTCACGGTTAGGACTGTCTTTTAGTTTAGATTTTGATTTTCGAGACCGTATCGACCCGTCTGGACCGTGTGGCAGATAGTTGGAGCATCTGCTCCGCACGAGAAACTACCGCCCATTATCTGCTTCCCTGTTTGTTGCGTAGTCCTATTAATGGTTCATTAACGAATCAAAGGGTTCCGATACCGATCAACCCGCAGCATATAAGATCACAAAATAAGAAGTGCCTAATGCAATTCCGTTGCTTATAGGGTTATCCACAAATTCTGTCGAATTCCGTAAGCATGCGTTTGCCATAGTTGAATACCAACCTATTCTTCGTATTAACCTAGCGAGTGTTTGAGAAATTCGCCCTCAATTAACTCTTGACCACTAGAATATCGCGTAGATCAGCACGCCGAAATTCATTCAGTCTCAAATATTTTTCAACAAAGAAAAACCGTGTACACATATTCGATGTGCTAGTGACACGTGGTGCATACCATTGTAAAGCCTGAGAAATATGTAGTGCGGGTATTGGGATTCTAGCCTCCCTGGTAGTGTTTCAAGAGGTTTCTCCTGTTCATAAATGGTATGTCAACTGTCAACCCATCATTGTCAAAAAGCCGGAGACTGTCGACGGTTTTGGTACCCGGGGCATGAGAAGGAAACAAAAAACATAAATATGTATAGTGCACTGGCACTTGGACTTGAATGACATTCGGGTGTGTGTCGTGCTTGATGCCACGGTCTAGCCCCACTACGCTTGGTTTCGCGGTGAGAAGTTGAAGTGATGTCGGGCTACGTGTTCTTCTCTCGATCCGTGGTTTGTATCCAGCCCGGACTTCCAGCGGAATCTCAATCCTGTAAATAAACATACCGATCAGGATGGTCGAACTAAAGCAACTTTATATATCCAGGATTCGGTGTGTCGGTATATAAATATGCAGTTCCGCCAATTATTCGGATAGGTGGCAGGCTCAAGCGCTTCGATGTAGATCGTGTTGATCGTGTTCCTATTTTCCACTTCCCTAATTTGTCATATTAAACTGACTTGCTTGTTTCGCTGAAGTTCACTGCACATTCCCCAGAATCGGGAAACCGAATTCGTCTTTTCATGCGACGGCATATATACGTGCAGCTGGGTATGGATTACACAAATCCGAATTTGGAATCTCAATTGAATTAGCTGCATATTAGACTAAAAGGAACATGTTGGATTTCCAGGTATTTATTGGTTCAGCATTTGTTCCACTGCCTGACTAACTGTCTGTCGGCCAACATATCCAGAATCCAATTTAATTCAACTTTTTGAGGTTGGCTTCCACTCTTGGAGCAAGGCTGAGAATGCGGAATGTTGATTTCAGACCGCTAGCATGTGCCAAGGTTCTAGACAGCCCGAGTGACGGCGGAATGCTGCTCTTCGCATCCTGCACGTCTTATCAGGCCAAAATGAAAGCGGGAGAAAGTTTCGCGTGTGCAAAACACAATCCACTTCAGCTGAATTCCTTTCAATTATTTTGAGCTCTACTCGTTAGGCCGTTTCGTATCTATGCGTCGTGTGCTGTGGTGTTAGCAGTTGCTGCGTATTTGGCCTGTCTCGGGTGGTGTTGCCTTACGAGATGATAATGATGATTACGATCCTCCTGTATGTGTTCGAGATAAATTATGCACAAAGTTTGGAAAACTTGTACACTTTGAGAAAGAAAACAAGGGTATTATTAATGACTTGGATGATGAGCCTGGTTTCCTGCAAGACTCCAGGGCTCGTTTCACATGCTGCTAGATTAGACAACATTGTCCGTCACTTTGAGTTACTTTTATTAATCCAGAGTGAAAGGTGGGAGACGTAGCCTATTTGTATGTTTCCATAATCTCCGGTAAAGCCTTTTTCCATGAAATTGTGGACATTAATTTCCTGGTTGGCTCTGGTTGCCTGTTCTGCCTGGAATATTGATTTTGATTAATTTCTTGTTTCCCATCCTGCCTCCTTCCGCTGCAGCTCAGCCCGTCGTCATGAGTTATGAGCAGAGAGACTTGAGGCTTCATTCATCCTCCTCACGAAGATTGAAGATTCCGACTAAACGATTCGGCTCGAGCCTGGAACAAACAGCTTAGCCTGCATCTCCCATCAAAAAGTTTCTGTTATTATTAGGTGCACAGACCGACAAGTCCTAGGCAGGTAGGCGGGGGCAATTCGGAGGGAGAGCTGGGTTCATGCAATATTGGAAGTGCTCCCAGCTATCTCCCTACTTACGCACCTTCACTTCATCACTTCATGATCTTTCAATGAAGCCTCTCATTTTGTGGGGAAAGGAGGGAAGGCCAGAACGGAAGTTCTTCACTTTTTCTTCCTCCAGAGTCAGGAATTGATTGATGAACATCTTAATTCAGAAGAAGGAGATGACAGGCACACTGAGGAACAAGCCAGAGTTGAGAACATGTATAGAAATACAAGAAAAACTCGACTCACTGAATGTGCAGGCAGACCACTTCTTCACTTCTCTCCCGGCTTGGAGGAAAGTCACTTTCTCCCGAGTCTTAATCTGGATCTACCTCATCATTCACTTCTTGCTTCGCCGGGATCTAAGTCCCGAAGTGCCCACTTGACTTGTGCTACGACGCATTAGTTAATAATTAACTTCCTCCAATTCCGTCTACGTTAAAATTCCAGTCGAGTGTTAGTCTTCATTGCTACTGAAGATTGCAACCATAAAGTACTGTGGATCAGAATGAAGCGCTGTTCCAATCTGTTGTTGGCATCATGAAATCATCATAAAAATATATAGATGCACGGAGAATAGAAAATATTCGAACCCGACGCGCCTGTAGTTATCAGTTCTATTAACAAGCATGTATGAAATAGACAAACAGATTTGCATTTCCATCTGCAACCAGACCACGCCTTCGTCCTTTTCCTGGTAGTGTTCCATAGTTTATGTAGTCCATTGCCTATTAATGAGTCTCTCATTAGGCGTTTCATATAGCAATCAGTCACCACCTTTGTATTTTTTCAAAGGAACAGACTAAATGAAAATCAATACTGGGCTGAGACATGCGGTGTTTAGGATGAGGAAACTTTGTACTTGAGCACAAGTCGTTCATCAGTCCTTTCATTTTACCATAGAAGTCTAAGATTCGTCGGCTACAAACTCCGAGTCTTTATGAATATGGTATTTTTTCTCGATTTCAGATAAAGCCTCTAAGTGGACCAATTGAAGGAGGGACTTTGGTAACAATTGAAGGCTCCGACCTGGGACTCAAAGAGGAAGATGTTCGAGGAAAGATCCATATTGGACATATGCCTTGTGAACTCAAAGAATACCAAGTAAGAATAGAAATAAGAGGTTTTAATTGAGCAAATTCCACGATAATAGTTGAGTAGACGATATGTCAAGGACAGGCGAGATGTTGCCGTACGCCAGAGATAAGAATGCTTTGAAATAAAGTAAGTTTTGGTATGTATTCTGAGATACGGGCTCCCATTTCCTTGTTTTGAGTCGAAAATTGAAGAGCTCTCTCACTGAGTGTGAACAGTGTAGGGTTTATGACCTCTTGAGTGATATGATACGATTACGGGCTCATAATTGAAGCTCGGGAGGAGTAGAAAGGGTTCTGGCTGCTGTGTCACACAGGATTTGGGCCTAATGATCTCCAGAGCTACCTGAACAGAGTCCGATATTGATCCTGGGAGAACAGACAGGAAACATGTGAGAGCCGCAACTTTCTAATAAGCTCAATTCCAGAAACACTTTGTTCATTAATTGAAATCAAATCCGGACTTGGGACTTGGGTTTCCCTCCATACTGCGTTCAATCTTTGTATGCTTTTCTGTCATTCATTCGATACTTTTTGTGCGACGTACCCAAAGAAGAACTTTCGTGCACGCGTACATACACACATGGGAAACATTTGGCAGCTCGGAAGTTAAAGTTGTTAGGTCGGGCGCGGCGGTAGGTGGATTCAAACGGTAAACTGAAGTATCAGCTTGATATCAGCATATAGAACAGAAACCTCAACTCTTCACTGCCTAATATTATCTTACAGTCATTCCACCCGAAATCTTAAAAGCAAATCAATGATGATTAGGTGTCTCGCTAGTTAATGGTGTTTTGAGATAGTGTACACCGAGAACCGATGCTGACATTGGCGCATCTTAACAAGAAAAATCGTTTGGATAATCCATTACGTTGTTCTTTATTGCCTTCCAGGTCTCCGTGCGAATCGTGTGTCGCACTGGTGCAGTGGACAAAGAGCTGGAAAGTACGATCCAAGTTGGGAATGCAGTTGGCTTCACGAACTCCTCGGTCCACTTCAGCTACAAAGTAAGTCTCAAGTCAGAACACCGTAGCCGGCTTACTCAAATTGTTTGGTCAGGCAATCGGGAATTGATCACTTCTTCATCACAATTGTAATGTGTCATTTCACTAATTCCATCCACATTCGTCTTTCCACTACAGTTTTCAACGCTCCCACTCCGTGTTTCACTTTGGAACACGACGGTTTGCAACGAGCCGTTCTTCTTGGTTGCATGAATTCATTTTTCGGCAAATTGCCATGACACAAATGATCTCAAATGCCCTTCGGATTAGGTGCTAAGGTATTATGGCACCAATGACATGACATCCTGTCCTTGGATTGTACTGTCTCACCTCATAAATACAGTTAATTAAAAGATATGTCGCATATTCGATCCCACCATCGCTATCATACAACTCTACAAACTCCGTGGATTAGAGCTCATGATATATATACTCGCATTAAGTGTCAGATATCGTGAATTTTTATTAGATTCATTTATTCACATTATTTTATTACATTTGTTGATTCATTATATTCAAGAATATATTCTATTAAAGTTTCACACGAAAGTCTCTCGTAGATTGGGATTCGAGTGTAGTGTTCATGGAGATACGGAAGGCATTACTTAATTATTTTTCTGTGTTTTGTAGAACATCCGAATCACTGGAGTAACCCCCAACAGAGGACCCCGGAGTGGCGGAACTCAACTGACCATCAAGGGTTCGCATCTCAACATTGGATCCGCCATTCGCGTCTTTCTCATGAACTACCCGTGCCATGTGAACACGAGTCACTCTTCTAGTTCCCGCATCACGTGCACTACCTCGGAGGCCGTGTCCAATGAGACTGTGGAACGAATATCTGTCAAAATCGATGATGCGACGCGGGTACTCAAGTCGAGCAACAGAATTTCACAAGGAGATGACGACTCGGATGACCCTGCTCCACCTCTCTTCCGTTACATCCCTGACCCCACTGTGGTAGAAATCAAGCCGCTGAAAAGCTTTGCATCCGGTGGGCGTATGATTACAGTTCATGGCACCAATTTGGACTCCATCCAGAGCCCTGAGATGCTCATCTACGGCGATGCTCAGGGTCAAGTGGTTGTAAATCGAACGGTAAGCTCTCCGCATGGAAGCCTTTGTTAGACAGCTCAAGCTCAGTATTGCTTCCTGTACAACACTTAAAAGACGACTGACCATATTTCTCCATGAATTGTCCTAGACGTGTTCCGTGCTGAGTTCGACTCAGATGGAATGCCCTTCGCCACCAGTCAACATTCACCTGGAAATGCAGGTGATGAGTCGGAAGCGAGCTACTCGCGCTACCGGTAATTCCTACTACTCGTCCCGAAGGGGTCCAGAACGTGGGCTCGAGACGACCAAGGCCATCGGGTTCATTATGGACAACGTCCAGTCGGTGCTTCACTTCCAGAACTACGCCTTTCTGCCACGAGAGAAAGCTCAAATTGTCTATGTGGAGGATCCAATTGTAAACCCGTTTCCCGGCGGTCTGAAGCTCTACAAGGGAGACACGCTCGTCATTGAGGTAATAGCTTGTGTTCAAGTTGAGTATATTTGGTATGTGTGAGATTGGGC
This sequence comes from Ceratophysella scotica, assembly GCA_034694025.1. Lineage (NCBI taxonomy): Eukaryota > Metazoa > Arthropoda > Collembola > Poduromorpha > Hypogastruridae > Ceratophysella > Ceratophysella scotica. Next base: position 14,092 of record JAQFXZ010000318.1, on the reverse strand, counting down.
TAGCAATAGTCAGCATTCCACGGAGACCAGCAATTCAGTGTCATTCTGAAGCCAGATTGTTTTGGATCAAACATATTTCTGGAGCCGGCTTCAATTCCAAACTCAATCTAATTTGTAAAAGTCAGTGATGAACGGGGAATTTTTAAACTAGGACTATGTCTTTGACAATTAGCATGAATCACATTGGTGCACTGTGAAAACGTGTAAATACCAAGTAACTACTCGGTTTCTCCATAACAGGGCGAGCACTTGAACGAGGCCTGTGACGAGACGGATGTGACTGTGTCTGTGGGAAGTCAAAAGTGCAACGTGACATCCTTAGCACAGACGCAGCTCTTCTGCAATCCGCCGGAAATCCAGCCACCCGGCAATGACGAGCGGGGCCTACCGATGGTCACGGTACGAGTGGGTCAGTTCCTCAAGTTCCAAGTGGGATACCTCCAGTACGAGCTGATGAAGACATCTGTATTTCCTGTGGAAGCATACTGGGTTGCAGCCACTTCAGCCATTATTCTCCTCATCCTGTTTGCTGCCGTCGTGTTCGTGTACCGACGAAAGTCGACGCAGGCTGAACGAGAGTACAAGCGGATTCAGATTCAAATGGATACTCTCGAGAGTAATGTCCGATCAGAATGTAAACAAGGTAATTCAAGAATTAGATTTAACCGGAGGACTGTACGTACATTCAACCAGCACATAACGTCTTGCCATCACTAGTTACCACCAGCCTTTGGCGCTGCTTTCACTTGGCCGGTTTCACATTCGTGCTCTTGAGGTGGGTTCTGAGGTTCTTCAGTTCTTCCATTCTCGGTTCAGACCCAAAGTTTTGCAGGAATCGAGACGGATTTCCGTTATTAGGAACAACTGTCATATCCCAAAGCTAATAAAGGGAATGAGAGTAACTAGGATAAAGTGACACAGTAAATCACATTCCATTGAGGAGCCATGAGAGTCTGACAATTAGAATGTGAACCTAATTATTGCTAAATTGCCCGGAGATAGTTGGGCATGGAGCTCTCGAGCCAAAGCCATTTGGTGAATTTCATGCTCAATTTAATGTTAGTTCACTACGTGTTAGCAGCTTCTATTCTCATCTTCCATTCATCGATTCTAAATGTAGAAACACTTGCTGCAGCCTCTGTTACCAGCTTCTTTGAAACATTAGTCCTACACAAATGAGTCTCTGACCTCTGATCTTAACGAAATGATTTCTCTATTCACGAACAGCGTTTGCTGAGCTCCAGACGGACATGCGAGACTTGACAGCGGACTTGGGTTCCTCGGCCATTCCCACACTCGACCATAAGAGCTACGTGATGAAAGTGTTCTTCCCGGGCGTCACGGAACATCCGATCCTCCGAAATCCCAAAGTGAGTCTAGAAAATAGATCAGCGCCGCGTTTCCAATCATTTCCCTCCACCCGGAGAAAGCTGCCTGTAGAACTCCTCCGAGGGACATTGTCTGTGCTTCCATAATGAGATTGACGAATTGCGGTAGGAACGACTATCGCAGATATACAGTGACCTGCTAGCAATGTTTACGAAGGCTAGATTTCAAATCTCTGTACTGACAAATCCACCAGGATTTGGATGGACGACACTAGTTCACTTCTCTTATTCCAGTTTGTTTTTGGACAGTCTGGGCTGGAAACATTGTCTATTCACCCCATAAGTTTCCAGTTTCTGACTAGGTGAATAAAAAGCGATAAAAATTTGGGATTCTATTTGAATTTTCTTTCTTGCAGATCCGAATAAACGGACCTTCCACCAACTACGACGCTGCAATGAGTCAATTCGAGCTTCTCCTAAATAATAAGTATTTTCTTCTTGCATTCATTGAGACGTTGGAGGGTCAACGGGGCTTCAAATTACGTGATAAGTAAGTACTTGCTTGAAAAGGGAAGCGGGTGGAAAGACCCACTTTACGAGTTTCTCGAGCAGTTTCTAAATGTGTGGATGTGAACTGAATGTTGCACAGAGTGAACGTGGCCTCGCTCCTCATGATCATTCTGATGGGGAAAATGGAGTACGCGACGGATATTCTGCAGAGCCTTCTTCACCGACTCATCAACAAGTCCGTAGGCACGAAGCACCCGCAACTCATGCTCCGACGCACGGAGACCGTTGTGGAGAAAATGCTGTCCAACTGGATGGCACTCTGCATGTACAACTACTTGAAGGACCAGGTGGGCCCTTCCCTCTTCCTCCTCTTCAAGGCCATCAAGTACCAGATTGAGAAGGGGCCCGTGGACGCCGTCACCCACGATGCTCGCTACTCGCTCTCCGAAGAGCGTTTGCTCCGAGAGCCAATTGACCATCAAGTCGTCGTAAGTTCTTTCGTACTTTTCCTGGAGCATCTATGTACGTTTCACTTCCAACGTGTAACGTGTTCAATAGCGCTAGTACGAGGCGGTGAGGCTCAACCTGCAAACGACTGAGAAATCAAAGATGCAGTCTGTGCAGTCTTCGTAGAACCTGACTGGGTTAATTCATGTTGTCCTATGCAGAAGTGTATCGCCTTGAGTGACCAAGAAACGTTTACCTTATTTTGTATCTTTCTGTCTATATTTGACCCAGATAATGATATAACTAATAGCAATGGATTGGATATGCCGCGAAAGGCTAAAGAGAAGGACTGCTTCAAGTTTCTGAAGTTATGATTCGATGAAACTTCAAGCTATTCGCAGGTTGTCTTGTCAGTGGCAGCTTCCCCGCTTACATCTCAAATGTATTTGAACGCAGAACACATACATATGTTGAACCAGGAAATATTCTGAGTAGAAGATGCCGTAATTAGCTTTCAGTGTATTTTGTAATGACGTTGTGCCCTCTCTTTGTTTTGTTGCCTCCACAGACGATTCATCTCGTCCAAGAAGATCCGTATTATGAGAAAATTCCATATCAAACTTACCAAGTATGTTAATTCTTTTGTTTATCTCATTGCGTATCCTAGATAGCTAACTAGATTATACTAATGCGGAGCGGAATGAAAGTGAGTTTGGATTTATTAATGTGGAGTAGTGGCTATAGAAGACTGGAGTTGAGTAGCATTAATGATAATGCGGATCATACTTGCAAATGGCGTGCTTTCCTCTGAATCCTAATAGAAGCGTGCATGGAAGTGCTTATGGCCCAAGCTGCAGCTTAAAGGCTTCTAGCTTAAGAACTTTTTCCTATCTTTCTTCATCTCTCAAGACGCTCTCTGTGTAAGAATAAGGACGTCTCGCGGAGTGGGAATTAGCCATTCCGCACCAGACCAACATGCATGCCCGTCCTCTTCAAGTGACAATTCTCCTGATTACTCCTGCTCCCTCACATCTTCCTTCATAAACTGGAGCTTCTCTACTTTCACTGGATTACCTAAATGGCAATCACGACTTTTCAAGGTATTTAGGCAATATAGAATTTCCAAGGTATAGAATCTTCATCACGTCACATGAAAGTCCCTAATTCTCTATTGGTAGAGTCGAGGAGCACCATATACTAAGGACCATCAAAATACCTACTCGTTTTTGGTTGCCTTTTCTGGGGTGAAGTCAACCCACTTCTTTGCCAGAAATTCAGTTCTTTAGCATTACTGGTTCAGTGGTTTCAAGTTTCCGCGTATTTCATTATTAGTAGACAACTCAAGCACCTTTGGCACAATCAACCAATAACGCAGATCCTCAGCGTACCGTACCGATACTTCGACTGATAGTGATTTACAGAAAGTAGTTATGTTTCTAATGTTCGACTTAGATAGTCAGTGAATTGGTCAAAATTCAAGTGGATAAAATGAGTTCTTTATGATAGCAAAGCCACTTGGCTAAATCGAACGAGTTTTTTTTCTTGAAAAAAATATGGAACCACAATAGCCAAAAAACTAGAAGAAAACGACAACGTTAGCGTACGAGAAGTATTCGCCTGAACATCCTACTTTGACTTGTTCGTTATTACTCTGAGTGGATGCACCTACCTATGTATAATAGGGCTAGTTTAATGATTTGCTAAATGCGGTTTCTCAATGTTCGTCTGAATTTCCTTTGTGAAATGGCTGGAAAGGAAGAATATTTACGAGACCCCTCGACTCCGTCTGGAGTGCGTCCTACTGAATCACAGTTCTTTCATCTTTTTCCTCATCAAGCTCACTTTTGACTCTTGACTTCTGTGTGGAGGACTGGAGCTGAACCCTGACACTTGTCATTTATTTGTTTGCGACAACTCGGTGAGGGAGTGAGAGCAAAGGGCTCCCGCCTGCGGCCAGTTAGGAACTCAAGGAAACAATCACCTACTTTATTCATTTCTTTGTCATCAGTCATCAGCGCATTTTCCTGATCAGGGAATTCTAGTCGTCTCAAACTCACTCCTATTCCCAAACTAGCCAAAGCCAAGTTGTAAGTACAGAGAGGAAACAATTTAACGAATATGTCTCGAATTTTTTGATGCCATGCTCATTGCGCAGCGTCTCTGTGGAACAGACCAAAAGATGCTCGGCATTCCTGTGCCTCAGTTCACCCTTGCCCGTTTGGACTCAGCTAATCTCTGGGGAAAGTCGGTATTCGTAGCTGAGGGTGTTGGTTTTTAATCCCATTTGAATAATTCACTCCTAATCCCTCTTCACCATTCAAACCAATTAAAAAGCGTGAAGGAGCCAGTGCAGGGTTTTCTGATATTTGAGCGTCTGTCACTTTGGAAGGCAGAGTTATTAGAGACAGAGACAGATAGCCAATCCCCATTTGTCAAGCCTCGGCTCCTTTCCAGACAGAACCATTTAAAATACAGAGGGAAAGACGCTTCTGCTCTAATATCTTCATCAAATCTACCAGAATTATACAGCGCTGCTCGCCACTGACTGAGGCATATGAAAAGAGCCCGACAACTACGGTTCGTGTGCGCTCTCTTCCGCGGCAGTACATGCAGTAAAGTATTTAATACTTAATTCGGATGATGTTCACCCCGAATAAGACAATACTTCCTACTTCTTAATAATGTCAATGTATTTATTCCAATCGGACACAGCTCCATTTCCACTTCCAACTTCCAATGCTCTGCACGTTTAATGTTGGTTTGACCTAGGTCAAAAATATAACGAATGCCTGGCCTGCGCCCAAGCTTCAAAACGTGGCTCAACTGGCCAGAGACGGTGCACAAGGTTTGGGGGAGTCCAGCTGACGCCCTGAGAAAGTCTTCTTGAGAAAGTCTTCAAGATTACCAGTGTTTTCCCTAAGTCCCTGATTTGCACTCATTTCTCATCAGTCACTTCTCATTAGAATTCTGCGGGGAAGAGATCTGTTGGGCGTGGTGGGCTTTGGTCACGAGTAATATACAGGGCGTCCCAACCCAAATGTTCAGAGTTACGCTGTCTCAGATTGTGACTAAACCCATGTTTCAAAATGCGTTTGCTAGATGTGAATAAATGAAATAAAATCTTTGCTGGCTATTGCGTAACTCCTGGCTCGTCAGTCTCCTCTGCTTGAAAAGGTTTTTTTTTGGCCAATTTCACGTGTGGTTTGCAAGACGGGTGTGGTCCGCCCTGTAACAGCCTGCATGGCTTCCTGGAAAGTTATGAGAGCGACGGGAAGGCCGAAAGCAGAAGTGACATGGATAGTTGTGGAAGAGTGAAGACTCCAACTGATCTCTCGCTGCTAATCCCTCCGTGGAGTCTCTCGCACCAAAACCCATTTGTCCCTGCCACACCGTCTCACCAGCCACATGCGAACCAGTCAACATAATGGCAGCAGTAGCTCTTGGCCCAACGCAGAAAACTCCTTTCTCCGCTCCACAACCTAATCGTTCCGCAACCTGGTGCTCAAGGGGTTGGCTCTAATTACACCCAAAATCATGGTCGGGACTAGACTTCCGTTCGTCCGAACATCAGACACCGGCATGACACTCCGTAGCTGGTTTGATTAATCCAATTTGCTTGGGCTGTTCCGTAAGCACCCACAACCTCGCTAGCACTGAGTGCGCCTCCGGTTGGATAGGTACATTGACGATTGGTTTATGCAATATTAATCCGAGGATTTTTTAGGCCCTCTTCTGACCGCAGGGTGTTTGTGGTGTCCATTCCAATAAGATAAACAGATTCATTAGACTACTGAACTGTGGTGCAGTTGATGGATTTAGCTTGATGTTAATACTGGAACATTCCAGATAGTCAGGTCCATTTGAATCAATCGAAGTCAAGCAGCTTCAAATTAAGTGTCAGGACCTACTTGCGTCACTCTAATACCCTAGAATTCCGAAACTGGCTTCAGAAAACTCTTCCATTGACGTTTACGACTTGTTTTCCGCCAAAAAGTTTAGTTCAATTCGAGCAGAACAACGTTCTACTTTTTCCTTCTGGAGAACTCGGCTACCCAACTTGTAGTCTTTGGGCTTAGAACATAAAAAGTTCTGAATAAACGAATGACGGAGTGTCTGTTGGACTCTTTGCCTCGCTCTAAATACGAAAGAGACGATGATGGAATGGAACTACAGAACTTTAACGGATATGGATGGGATCTTCTCAAATCCACGGTTCTTCGTCGATTCGGACGACCATTCGGACTATGCCACGGCTTTCACATAACATGTAACCTGGAAACGAGAAACAGTTGCCTTGCTCTGGAAGACAGAGTGTTAAGCCCAAGATTTTTATACGTGGTTCAATTAAATATTAAATAGTGACTGGAGTCATGATGGCTTTCAAGAGCACACATGGAGCTTGACAGTCACCGAAGTTGGAATAATGCTCAGGAATTCTCTAGAAAATACTATGTGCTAAGTCAATTTTAGGATCATTTCCTTGTAATTTAGGTGCTGATTGCAATTCGCAATGCAATGGATAATCCCAGGAATACTATTGTTCTTGATTGTGCTCTCCCTTTTGTTTTTCGCTATAATGCTAGGTGCTCCAAGCTTCAGCTCAGTTAGCTTCGGGTTTAGTCGAGCGCTGACTCCGTGACCTGGCTTTGCTGAAGTAAATGCTGTTTTGTGCGTGTGATGTGATTTGCCCAGGAGCGCATGGGAGTTGGGAGTATGGAGTGTGAGATGCGAAAGTGTGTCTGAAATGAGATTGAGGTCCAAGTAAATATGTGGAGTCAGGAGAGTTTGAGGGCACTCTTTCTCTTGTTAGTCCTGTTTCTTGTTTTGATGAATGGACTCTGATTTGTGTAGACGTTCCAAGTGGTCCACCAGGAGGAGTTGGATGAGAAGATTCAATGCAAAGTTCTCGACTGTGATACTATTAGTCAGGTCAAGTCGAAGATTCTGGACGCTCTCTACAAAAACACACATTTTAGTCTCAGACCCTCCGTCCACGAGCTCGACTTGGGTGAGTACGAACTTTCTCTCTCCTTTCACCATCTCAGTCTGCGCACAAAGGTGATGATGGTCGACTTCGTCCAATGTGGAAAACAGGGTTGATAGCTCTTGACCATGTGTGTCCAATCAGAACCAAGAAGAAGTCCATAATGGCGAAATCACAAAATATCCGAGTTAGGCGAAAATACAAGGGAAGGGCAAACAGGTACAGAGTAAGCTTTCCGGACTCCGCATCAAGACCAGTGAGTACACACCGCTTTTCCCAGAGTGGCATTTACATGAAATTCTAGATTGCATTCGGTAACGGATAACGAATACTCTTTAACGTTTCAATAAAATCAACATTGATTTCCATTATTTCTGTTTCTGGTATAAATAATTGTCATTTTTCCATCGTACACTGACTAGGCAAACGTTCTTCGTGCACGACTGCAAGACGAAGGACGATTTCTTATTCAAGAATTTAGAACAAGATTAAGCTTGAGATATGCTAATTTAAGTCTGCGGATCGCCCGTTCTGTACATTTTCCATCTATTTCGGTTATAATTCTTTTGGATTCTTTCGATTGGACATAAGTCAGGTGGTGTGGGCAATGCACTAAAGATCAAACATTCATAAACTGTTGCACGTCCCCGTTAAACACTAGATATACCCTCACACACTAGAGATTTCCTAGCAGTCCCCTGTTCCGAGTTTGCACTTCTGACTGAGTATTTTTCGACTTCGTCGAATTGAGCAAATATGATTCAAGAACATCTGCACAACAGAGCAGAGAATGTAAACACTAATGAGAATTTGTAAATCTAAAATGTTTAGAATGGCGCCAAGGTCAGAGAGGTCACTTGACACTTCAGGATGAAGACCTGACCTCCCGCATGGTGGGCGGATGGAAGAAAGTCAATACGCTGGCTCACTATGGTGTTAAAGATGCTGCAATTATGTCTCTAGTCGCTCGGCCCAATGATACTTACAGTAGCAACAACACTTCCCTCTGCAAAAAGTCCTACAATTACCACACATGTAAGTGTCTAAGTGCCGAGTGAAACTGAACGTGTAGCTATAGGATTAGATAGAACCTACGTTGCGCATTCTGCAAAGCTTGATTCTCTGTCATATGTAGACTCTGGTGCCTATCTCAACAACGGGATGTCCCCTACGGTTGGGAACGGCCTGCCCCTAGGCCTCGGTCTGGGACTCGGCACCATGACCAACCATCCTGACTCTCCGCTCTTCCATCTCGTCCGGCCCATCGAAGAAAATGGGCTGGGAACAGGGAACGGGAAAATCTCGACGCAGGAGCGCACTCAGAAGGCGATTCCCGAGATATTCCTCACGCGACTCCTCTCGACCAAGGGAACCATTCAGAAGTTTGTAGACGACTTTTTCGAAACGATCTTCACGGTCAACGATACTCTACCGCCAGCTATCAAATGGTTGTTTGACTTATTGGACGAAGCCGCGCGGAGACACAACATTCTGGATCCAGAAGTAGTCCATGCTTGGAAGTCCAATAGGTAAAATGGAATTCTCAGTTCGCTTATTAGATACAAGGCCTGCACCTGAAACGAATGTATAAAGAATGTTTACTTGGCAGTTGATTCTGTAAAATTGCGCAGAGACGTACGACGTACACAGGCAAAGGACGTCGACAGGCTTATCCTTACACGTATTCCCTATTCTCTATTTCCAGTTATCCTCTTCGCTTCTGGATTAACTTTATCAAGAACCCTGACTTCATTTTCGACGTGGAGAAGTCACCCACCGTGGAGGCGAGTCTGGGCGTGGTGATGCAGACGCTGATGGACTCCTGCTCCACGTCCGAACAACGGCTGGGCAAGGACTCTCCCTCCAGCAAACTTCTCTTTGCCAAAGACATCCCGCACTACCGGAACCTCGTGTCCAAATTCTACGCTGACGTTAAGAACCTTCCTCAAATCTCCGACCAGGAAATGAACTCCGCCATGCAGCAACTCTCCATGGCTCAAATTGCCCACTTCGACCAGACGGCTGCTCTCAAGGAACTCTATATCTACGTAACGCAGTACAATACTCATGTAAGTGCATCTGAGGATCAGATTCTAATTGGAGATTTCATACTACGCACTGTTCCTTTGAGACTTAAATCCCAGTTTGGGTAGTGACTGTAATCTGTTTGATAAACGGTGGTACTTGTGGTAAATAATTAAATACATCAGTATCACCAGCGTGTATTTAAGCAAAAGTGCGTATTTCCGATTGTAAATTGCTCCAGACTAAGTTCGAGCCATTCTAGGCTATCTAGACATCCTCAGCCAAGCTCTTGGTTAAGCCTTTGTTTCTGCTTTTTGCATAGGTTCTGGAAGCCCTTGAGATGGACCCTTACTGCAAGAAGATGCACCTGGCCCATCGGCTGGACAACGTGGCCTGTACACTGGAAGGGGAGGAGACGTCAATGTGCTGACATGAGGCGTCGCCTCCCTCTCCCCCTTCTTCGTCTTCATACTCGGACAACAACGGGCCTCAGCACACCAGCAGCCGAAACAATTTGTTCTACCATTCACTACTTCACAGTCAACCAGAACTCACGCGAACGCATCTACGTCGACATCAGCAGTTTCAGCAGCAGCAGCAGCATCAACAGCAACTGCCTCAGTACCTACATCAGCATCAGAATCATCTTAGTCGAGCGCACACTTCCTACGACTACTACGACCACGAGCCCCTGGCCACTGAGTACCAGCTGCCGCTCAACTACTGATGGAGTTCGCCGAGTACCAAATTGTTTCACTTTTGAAGACCAAGGAAAGTTACGAATTCGGTGAGACCGAGTTTGTAAGGGAGAGGAGGTGACGAAGACGTCATGCTCCGACTGACTTAAGTCGGCCTCAGACCCCAAAAAGGCCAAACAAAATTACTAATCACTACGCTGGACTTGTCCATACTGGGTCTTTTGGAACTAAATGTGTTAAATTAAATGTATGAGTAAGTTAAAGTAGGCGTAGGTGAGGGAAGTGGGAAAGATGAAAGTACTTTGATTTTTGGAAAGACCCAGTCAACGCAGTTGGATTTTGTAATCCACTAACTCCGCGTTTCCCTATTTTCACGTGTCCCCTTTGTAACGTAAGGTAGGTGGAATTAAGAGAATACAGTACCTTCCTTTACCTACCCAATGCTTATCCCTAGTTGCTGTTTGTATGCTAGCTAAGGATTTATTTAGTCTAAGGATTTACTTAGTTGAGTAAATGTAAGTTTATACAGTGACGAGACATTAAAGACAGAATTATGATAAAATTAGTACTGCATTTGTAAAACCAATGAAATGAGAATATATTAAATTATGCAAGTATTTCACACGTTTCCGCACGGCCCGAGCGTCGAGGCATTTTATTTACTTCTTTCCAGAACTCGTGAGTAAATCATGAGCAGGCCTAGATTTTTTCTTTGGTTGATTAAATGGGTATTTTGATTTTTGATCGAAATACATAGATCTCAATCCTAGAGTGGATGCTTATTTCATAGAAATTGAGAGATGTAATGTTTAGGTGACAAACGACAAACAAACGACATCCGAGTATGTCGTCATCCAATCTCCTGTACGAATGTCGAGCAGTGTCACGAACAATCGTTAATTACACTACTTTTTACACTATTTGCGGTACGGCAAAGAAGAGATCTCAATGGAGACTAAATACAGTGATACTTCTTTATCCAATCCATGCCTTTAGGTTAGGTTTTTCGAAATGCGCTTATTTGCTCAACTGAGGGCGCAATGTGAAGTCGAAAGGAGGCTTCCCGCGATCTTAGGTATGCTAAGTTTTCAAAATTCAAATGCTTATTCAAATAAGCATGAAAACTACCCACACAAACTATGGCAAAGCAGAAAATGTAATAGGCATTGAAAATACAACCAATACCAAAAAGGAAGTCTGCTTTACAATAAGTACTGTGATAAGCTTAGGTACGAGCTGTATCAACTTTGAAAATGAACAACATAGTATTGAGGCACAAATAACAGTGTCACTAAAAACATGCTATAGGTCATCTAAGCCAATAAATCCTGTAAAATTAAACTGGAACTGAGAAATGAACATTGCCTAACAGAGCAACACATTCGCTTAACAAAGAAGGATGTAGTCTTATTTCCTAAAGATCCCATCCCATGCACAATGGTGAACAAGCAATTAAGATAACGCGACTTTTAGCGAATAATGAAATCTGAAGAATCGTGTTATGCGAATGCGAGGGGGTGCTGTGTGCTGATAAGTGTCCGGCCTGAGTATGATGTTGATGACTTAGAGCCCTGATATTTTTCCATTGTAAAGAGCAAGCGAAAGTAACCTAGGACTCTATTTTAGAAATTTGTTTCAGGGAAACACTTTCCAAAAAATATTTTTAAAAATCCGACACAATCATGGATTTGTGCAAGATTGAGTACCGATTGGTGCTAGAAAAGAAACCAAAGCATGGAACTCTTTGGCAGGCTTAAAGTTGTGTACGGTGAGGATTGTCCTTCGTGTCCAACGATGAACACATTGTCTCCGCTGTTCATACTTGACGGAGGGTCCATCTTAGAGGAAGACAGCCCATCAAGGTCAATCGAGGTCAATTCTGACTAATCTAGGGCTGCCGTGGAAATAAAAAAATAACGACCGGCGGTTTAAACTCGTCAAATTAGCACTGGGAGCAGGCATTTCAAAACAGCGATTACACTTGCTGGTAACGAAAACCTTTGTCGGCAGAAAAGACCCAACTGGGTACTGAGGCCGCTTACGGCCGAAAAAAATGGGTATTCAGCAAGTTTTCAGAAGGTTCTGGAAAGCTCTCAGGAAATGAAGATAGGACAACGCGTATCACCTAAACGATCCGACCCTTCCTTCATGGTCAAATCGGGAGTCAAAGTTGAAAAAATCGTGTATTGTTTTATTTTTTTCTGACGCTCCAATTGATCGAACCCGGCCGAGTAGTACATCAAAACAACGCCCTAACCAAGTAGAATTTTATGATATATAATTGGACCCATTAGGGTCAAATTTCACATTTGACCATATTGGACCCAAAACCGGATTTTCGTAAATATTCCGGGAAACTGCATATTCAGAGAGTACTCACCCAATATGCATTAATGGCGAAAACCCCGATCGATTTGAAGGTCATTAAGGGGGTCAAAATAAATTTGACAGATTTAAAATTACCATAATTATTTGATCTCTCATACGGGGAAAATGGGGAAGAACTATGCACTTAGAAATCCTGGAGAATAATATCGCCTGTCTCAAAAATGACCGCCACCCGTTGTTTACTTTTCTTGAAAATAACAATGAATTTATATATTGTATATGTTAAAGTCGGTATTTGTATTGCTATACAGTAACAGTAAGATTGGCAATACTGAAAGTGATGGGCCGTTGCGGTTAGGTCATAATCATCACTATTTAGAACGAGTAATATGCTAGTCGAATTACCGACAGATGAAGATGAAAAATGATATTTACCTTATGTTCAAATTTCTTCCCGACAATTTTTGACCGACTTCAACATACGATGCAAGTATTTAGCGTTTGCGTTTGCGTTTGCTGCCATGCCAAAAACATTTAGGGGTGGCTGTCATTTTTGAGACAGGCGGTATATGGGCCAAGTAGTGACCATGAAACATGAAACCAAAGTAGTCCGATAGAAAACTAAGAAAAATGGGTTCCACGGAGGACGGACGAACGCTCAGCACTTGTACAATTATATACTTACTATGTGTTTGCATAATTCAAGTAATATTTATTAATTTGGTTAATTTAATTTTGTTCGAATGGTAAATATACGCATTTATTTCTAACGGGATTTTACACTTTTGTTTTGCTACAGATATCTACAAAATATATTTTTAAACGCATGCGAATTGATAAAACAAGCTCAAAAATATGCTACCTGCTACCTCTGGTATATAGTAATGTTTTGCAACGAACCAATCGATATTTATATGATAAATTTTAATCACTTGTAGTGCTAAATATCCGCATTTATATATGTAAAGTGAATTTTATACTTTTATTATGCTACAATCATTACTACGTGGTACGTGACACGTAGACGATACAAAAGCATTCAACTTTGAAATCCAATTAAACATTTACAACAATCAGTTATGCTCTAACGCAAACGCAAATATTTTACATTTTGATTGTGTTTAATTTATTCAAATGTTTTCTTCAATTAAAATAGCAATTAAAATATTACTCTATTCTCTAATAGTAACGCGTGGAAGGGGAATATCGATTTAACACAAATATTTGGTAGTATGATAAATTCTATCTAGTTTCTAGTTCTAATGAAATATTTCATTGTATGCGCCATGCGCCTATCTTAAGCGAAATTTATACTTTTGTTATTCTACAGATACGAGATCAACTAGGTGACACGTCGAAAATAAATGTGTCAATTGTATTAAATTTTACAATACAAGTACAAAAAATAAGTTTGAAACTGCTTGTTTGGTTTATCTTTAATCCATGCACGTAGGCTAAGACAGGCTCGAATCGTCTGTGCTTTCATTGATTTTCGTCGGTGACTGATTAAGTCAGGCCCACTGGAAAACAATCGTTCACACGAAACTCCAGTTGCCGATACAGCCAAGTAAGCCTTCGCCATCTTAGCAAGATTCGGTAGCCTATCTTCATTTACGTAGTGGTGAACGCGCACATGTCAATTAATGATCGCAAAATCATTCGAATATCGAAGGTTGTTATTTGCCATAATCAAAAACTTAAGGGGCTGGTTCACATTTGGGTTGGATATGCGAAGCTAGCAAGGGGAGTTTGCTCTCTTCTCTCACTCACAA
>JAQFXZ010000317.1:0-21937 GCA_034694025.1 Ceratophysella scotica | reverse complement strand
GTGGAAGAAGCCGTTTTTGAGTACTTTGAAGGCCGTCCGAAATCGTTCTATAAAACTGGCATAGGGTCGGTAAAATTAAAGAGGAAATAGTGTGTTGATCTTTTTGAAGAATATATTGAAAAGCAATGAAATCCATAAGCCAGTATATTACGCGGAAATACCCGAGCGACAATCTTTAATATTCCGCCCTCGTATGACTATTAAAAGTGATTTTAATCCAGCACTGAACTCAAGCGTGTAATCTTTTGCTGTAAATTCACAATCATGGACATTAAACCAACCAATGCAACTTCAAACAAAAATATTGACCCTATAGTATAAAGGGATATTTAAAATCTCTGCAGAAAGTAACCCTTTTTATTCGACTCGCTCAACCATTCCGTTAAATCGTAATAAAATAAAATTCTGATAATATTATAATCGTGTCATGAAAACTTAGGGAACGGAGTTACTGTACTAGAATTGCACACATCTGAACTTTATACATTGAAATGTTCTGTTGGGTTCTAGCACGAACATGCATATCATTGAACATAATTTTTATGAACCTTGGTATGGAATGGACATATTTATATTTAGAAATTATCCTCCACTTATCAAATACACCAGGAAAACCCAGCTCAAACAACAGAATTCAGTGTAAATTAAATTTAATTGAGGTGCATTCAAATTCAAGTCAAATTCTTTCGTGTTTCGATGCTAACATTAGCAACTGTTTAAGACAAATGGTTCTTCAAAATTGGTCACGTCGTGTATTGCATATTTGAATTTTCAGCTGGAGCTTGATATGAAAAGTTGTTGAAATAAAAAGAAACGTGACAGAACATTTCAAATGACTCTCGCACGAATAATTCGTTTATAACTTGAACTCATTCTGACATTAAAATTATTGTAGAAATTCATTCATTGAGGGCAAATCATGCCCAATGGGAATGAACATAGGACTTTGACCTCAGCTTGCTTGGAAAATTAAGATATCAAACCACAAACCACTGTAAACTGGTATGAGAGAACCGATGACGAAATTTGTTTTTGTAATTCTGAAAAAAGCCAATCAATGTTTGGTCATTGCCTTATGGAAAAATAACACGGTGGGCTGAAATATTATAAATGTAAAGCTTAGCGAGAAATGAGAAGAACAGGTCGGACGCGTGGTTTATTACCGGAATCGAAAACAATACATGCAACTTGATGTAGCATGCAATATGTGTAATTCTGTTCCATGTTTCAAATATTAGGTCCTCCGTCCGTAGGATGGGCTTCCAGCTAGTATGCTATTTAAATTTTATTGTGTCCAACAATTTGCAAGG
The DNA here is from genome assembly GCA_034694025.1 of Ceratophysella scotica. Classification (NCBI taxonomy): domain Eukaryota; kingdom Metazoa; phylum Arthropoda; class Collembola; order Poduromorpha; family Hypogastruridae; genus Ceratophysella; species Ceratophysella scotica. The sequence continues at coordinate 20,627 of JAQFXZ010000317.1, read as the reverse complement.
TTAAACATAATACTTTGAACACACTGAACTGGCAAAATCAGAGGTTAACACAAGATCAGCTTAAGGAGATAGTGGAAATTATCATCAACCAGTGCATTACCCATACACCTTGCTATAAAATTCGGGTGATTACAATAATCGGGAAAAAGTTACGACTTAGTCATTTGTTTCTTACACATACAGAATGTTTTCATTTCCTTGTCTTTATCCGTTTTCGACCCAACACAGTAGCTTTGATTTAAATATCTATTAATTCGATTTACATCCCCCATGATTTCACATCCGTAAAACTTGGAATTATTCTCAATAATTCTCACTTTTGCCTCAAACATGGCACGTCCCGGATTTGCTCCAAACCTAATTAGATTAATGGAGCTGCCATCCTTCTCTCTTGCAATCACTTGAGCTGAGATGACATATTTTGGTTTCACGGTCCACTGAGCACAAATTTTGGAATATCCAGAGTTCCTTACTTTATTTCGCAAATCTGCTTGCAAATAATCTACAATTTTTGCGAGATAATACGGATTTTCTAGTTTCACAATATTTAGTAGTGTGTTGCAGACGCAAGCGTCGGGAGAAATGTTTAGCGTTTTACAGTCTCTTGTTGTATTGGCACTTTTAATTGAAATGAACAGACTTGCACGATCCGGGCGAATAGGCTTAAATTGTTGAATAGCTGATCTTGAGCTGTCGTTCAGATTAGTAAGCTGGAGAAGATGAAGGAGCGTCTGATGTAAGTCGAAGGGTCCAGTGAGCTCTGCGGCGTTCTCCGCCATGACCTTGTTCAAATTCATGTAGGGATATTTGTGAAGAAGGCGTTCGGGGAGGCGGATGAAGAGTGGCGGTAAGCTGCGTTCAAGGTAGGCCTCCACACCTGAGGATCTGAAAAAACCGCCTCTTTCTCCATGATCCGATAGGAAGATTATGAGCGTGTTGTTGAGCAAGGAGGGCAATCCATTCAAATACTGGAAGAGGGACAAAAGATCCTCGTCGAGGTTCGCCAAGGACATGTTATAGTCGTGAAATGGGTAGGCGTACCATGTGAACGAAAAGAACGGTGTATTTCTAAATTTTCGAATAAATCGCTTTGTGTAGCGGGTTAGAAATTGAGGCACAGTTTCGTTTGATGTACAGGTGGCGTGTAAATCCTTCAGTCTGTCTGTTTTCTTGAACTATTAAAAAAAAAGCATCAAGCTCACATCAAAGCGACGCAAAATAAATAAAAGCTTCCATGATTTTTAAATTGTAGTTTATGAGTTAGCTGAGGAACAGCAATCGCTTTCTAATAAAAACAATCGAAACTAACCTAGCTTAAAGGACTAACCATATCTCTCACCTGAAAATTGTCCAGCCGAATATTTTCCATAGCTGTGAACAGAGAATGAATGTAGAAATCGGTTGGTTTCTCGGCAAATCCAGACTGACCACCCCAGTTGAAGGTGGTTTGGTCACCATCTTCGGCGTACATTGTGACGTACTTATTAGCACTGAAGGTCTTCCAAATAAACGGACAAGTGTCAAAAGGCATTGTCCAGCTTGACGAACAATTTGACCGAACTTCTGAATTTTGCAAACCCATGAGGAGTCCCATGAAATTTGGTAATGTTGAAGGAGCTACGGAGTGGTAGCCCTGGAAGTCGTGAAATCCCATTTCCTTAAAAAGTGACATTGTTTTCGGAAGGGATCGGAAAGCATGGGATCTGGATACAGTGTCAATCCCCATAAATAATACATTGATTGGTTCAGAATCTGGATTTGGCCAATTTCTGTCCTTCCAATACTTCATCTTATTCTGCACTTGTACGCGAATTGGGAAATTGGCTTCAAAGTTGAACGACTTGTTGCATCGGACAACATACATCTCCTTGTCTTGAAGAGCTACATCGAATTCGATGGTTTCAGGTGGAGAAAGACTACAATGAGCAATAGAACGTTATATGCTTAATTCTACATAATAAAGGAATGTGTCGCAAACTGTTTTGTTTTGCTGATGAGAGAAATAATTTGTACAACTTTCGTTAGCATATCCTAGTTTTAAGTTTTAAATCATGCAGATATTTAGTACATTACGTGAATGTGCTGTCGTTTCCAAATGTTCGTTCTATTTTTTGAATGCTACAGTTTGAGTATCGATTTTCCGGTAACAGCTCCAATACCTACACAGATTTCAAGTTAAGGTATCAGTTCACAATTAAATAAAATTAGGAAACATTGAAAAATATTTTAAGCGGACACAGCTTTTTTAAAATGAGCTGAAACTCACATCATCCTCATTAACTTTTCCCAGAACCCGTTCATAGTCGCAATCTGGGATTTTGTCAACCTTCCATCGGATCTTATAGTATCTTGGCATGATGTCAGATCGAGGAATCCTGCATAAATCTGTGTCCAAAATGTACTTGGATGATGAGTTGCTGTTGGCTGAAGTTTGGTTCGAACTCGGTTCAATCGAATACGAAGAAACACGTATCTCGCTATAATTCAAATCGTAAATCAGAATTTTTAAAACTGAAGATAAAAATGCTTATTTTGAAGATATACCTGTTTTTTTAAAACCGGTGCACATGAACAACTCTTTCTACGTTCACGTAACCTCTATCTGATTTTTATATTCGAATTCGTAGACAAGTTTGTGCAATTTACTTACTAGAAAAATGCATTCAGTACTAGATTTCAAATAATTTAGCCACCCGCCACCCTTTTATTTCTCCGATCACAAACAAACACTGAGTTTTAATGTTTTGTACTCGAATTAAAGAAATTTTATATAATTCTTAATTCTAACCAAGTATCGAAGGAATTTGAGTTTACATTTTTTAATTTAAACCTAAGCCAAAAATCATTCTAAATACTAAAATTTGAAATGGAATAGAAAATTTGATAAATTCTGGCCATATCACACCGCCTGACAACTAATTGCGTAATTGAATACTGCTAAGCAGAGTGTCAAACCAGACTCTTTGGTTCATTCCATTTGTGAGTACGCATAACTTATAGCATTTCTATAAAATTTTGAGTCCTTGTACTTCTTCAAACAAGTTCACCTTGATTTCTTACCTCGTATTCACCGAGTCGGGTCTTTGAAACCTTCTCAGCAGCCTTTCCCTAGTCCCACTGACAATGACTGTATTGAAGTAGAAGATATCAAGAATAACCAATCCAATCATGGACGCAATTACCACTAAATTCTTATTAAGGCTCATGGCTTGAAGTGAGTTACTGAAGCAAGTTGAGGATACTTAGCTATGTTACAGATGCTAGCGAAATTGTAATTCGTCTGTCTGTCTGAGGCGACGAGTTGGAGGGAATATATTTTTTCTGCACTTCTTATATTAATACTGTGATTTTCATGCAATACACTTGAATCTCAACAGCAGTCAGAAATGCAGAATCTCGATTAAGATTTGATAAAATTGGCCCCAAGAATTTGACGGGATGCCGGGGCGGAAGAGAACATACTATCCTTATAAACACTATAAACTATAACTTATATTTATTTCACTCATCAAAAGTCTTTTGCCAAAGATGAATACATGGAATATTATATATTCTCTCCACCGTGAAGCATTCAACTGTTAACTCATTGAATTGGTGATATTTGATATTGAATGACGTTGAAATGGCGAGGATGAAAAATTCGCATGTCTCACTCAACTCAAATTCAACATAAATGTATGTAAAGCTGCATAGAGATTTGATATTTGACCATTAAATGTGATGTTAATCCAGGACTGAACTCAAGAGTGGAATCTTTCGCTGTTATTTCACAATCATGAACATTATACCAACCAATGCAAAGGAAAACAAAAATATTGACCCTATAATATAAAGAGATATTTGAAATCTCTGCGGTACCTAACTCTTTTTAGTCGACTCGCTCAAAAATTCTGATAATAATATAATCATAGCATAAAAACTAATGAACGGATTTCTTGCACTAGCAATGCGCACTTCTGAACTTAAACTTATACACTGAAACGTGATGTTTAGTTCTACATAGCACAAACATACAGCAAACATATTATTTGAATGAACCTTGGCATGGTCATTTTTGTATTTGGTTTATCCACTTAAATTCAATTGAGGTGCAGTCAAATTCTATGGCAGTGCTAGTGCTCTCCGCTCTGTACTAAAACGTTGAACTAACCGTTTAACACATAGGTAACTTAGGCCCGGATTTGCATATATTTGCATGGCAGGGCACTGGGCATCTGATACTCCGGATCTCCACGGATCATGTCAGTGTGACCCGAAATATCCGTTTTTATTTTGCACATTTTTGCATATTTAGGGATTTTAAGGCATAAATGCATATTTCGTAGTTTTAAGCATATATTTGCATATTTTTGCGTTTTTATGCTAGAATTTGGCAAAAAAAATGCTCAAAATTTCTCACGCGTGCTATGTTTTTGGCATTTTTGCCTGTTTTACCTAGAGAGCACTGGAACTTTTGCGCTGGATGACCACGGCTCTTGTCAGTACGAGCTAATATTTCCGGCTTCTATTTTGCATATTCTAGCATATTTAAGTGTTTTACAGCATATTTGCATATTTTGTCGTTCTCGGCATGTTTTGCATATTTTTGCATTTGTTTTGCTAAATTATGGCTAAGATTGCTTAGAATATGGTTTACTATATGCATATTAAGGCATATTTTGAGGTTTTAGTACATATCTGCGCATATTTTGAGGTTTTTTAGTGCATATATATGCGCATATATTGAGGGTTTTTTAGTGCATATTAGCCGGGCCTTACACATAACAATTTAGAATTACTCTTGAGTCCTAGATGTGTCATCAGTCGCCGTGCATCCAAGCGAGTCTTGTTGCATCTCCATATTTCCAAACTCAACTACAAATTCGATCCGAACTTTAACCATTATTTAAAACTGATGGTCCTTTTAAATTGGCGACACATCGCATATCTGAATTTTTAGCTAGAACTGGATGCAAAAATTATTGAAATATAAATGCTTGCGATAGAACCTTTGTAATGGCTCTCGCGCGAATAATTCTTCTATAACTATAACTTCCTACATTAAGATAATTGTAGAATTTTTTTCATTGAAGACGATTAATGCCAATGCGAATGAACATAATACCTTACTTTTACATCAGCTTGCTTGGAAAATTAGGATATCAAACCGGTGTGAGCTGGTATGAGAGAACCGATGTCGAAATTTGTTTTTGTAATTTTGAAAAAAAAAAGCCTTATGGAAAAATACCACAGTCAAGTTGAAACGTATTTGATGAGTGTCACTATACTATGAGCAAAAGTACTTATTTTCAATCTCAGATGTTAAGAACTAGGATAACTATGTATGACTAGATGATGGCACGAAATCCAACATCGAAATCTGCAATCCATCCATATAAACACACTAGAAGGTACCCGTCCTACAGACGGAGGACTTATGATTTGATTTCCAAAACATTGTTACTCATTGCATAAGCATATTCACATTATAATGTATACCTAATTCTTTCCATGGCTCTTGACCGTTCGAAATTCCAATACGCTTGTTTTATGTTTTATTTAATCCATGTCAGTTACTGTTTTACAACCGTTGCCTTCTTCCCCAGGGTTGTATTCAATTTCAACCCGTGACATTTTTACTTTAATATTTTCAACCAAAACCCATTCCAGTACCTTTCTCACTTCCTGGTTCTGTGTAGCCCCGTTACGTTTCTCCGCTTATTGTATCTAATTTCAACCTTCCAAACTTTGCTATTTCAACCCGTTCCGTGGCATTTGCCCTCGTTGTTTCTCAATCAGTTACATTTTCTCATTTCATTTTTAAAATTGCTTTGGCTAAATTCTCCGTTTTTAGTTTCGAAGAAAACTTAGATTTTGAGTTTTGGTCAATTTCTCGGCTCTCGGGTCACTCAGAGATCAAGGGGTAAACAAATTCGATGATTAACATTTTAATTGAACAAAACTTTCATTCCTTGCAAATTCGGATTGGGGCAAACTTTTAAATTTCAGTAAACCTTTCGGTTTTTGGGTCACTTTGAGGTCAAGAAGTAGAACAAACTCCATAATTCACATTTAAATTGAACCAACGGTTTCATCCCTTATAATTTTCGATTCGGTCAGAAAGTTACATTTTGACCGATTTTTCGGTTTTAAGTTCACTTAGGTGTCACCGGATCATCCGACCGTGATCAACTATACTTCATTTTCTGAACTGAATCAGGACGAAGCGTTTCACACGTTCACACCTCAACTGAGCCTGTAGAACTTGCCAGTGTCAAGATTAGCGAACACAGACGGACAGATGGACGAACGCACACTGCAAAATATACCTATACTAGATTTGTATAAATGGAATGGGAACAGTCAGACCACACACAGATACTCAATACGATACGACTGACTCAAACAACTCTTAAAACAATTGGAAAAACTATTTTCTGGAAGAGTAAATTTTTGGAGCATTTTACTTTGAATAGTGAATCATGAAGTAAGCTAGCAATACCAACTAGAGGATTACATATCCTACTAGCTTTGTGCTAAGTACTCAACAATCTGTAATTCATTTTATACTATTTCAATTTAAACTAAAGGTTCCTTAGCGTTGGGTTCCTCCTCGCCGTAATGCTGCTGCTGATTTATTCTTTCGTCAAAATCCAAGGCGCAACAGCATCACCTAGAGTTTTGGTGAGTTAAATATGTGTTAATCGTCCCTGAGCGAGGCGAGGTCGACTGCTGAGAAAAGTGTCCCTGTTCTTAATTTATTACTATATAATGCTACATAATCAATTTCACCATTCTTATTTTTGCAGGATGTGAATTTGGAACAAGTAAGTCAATTTATTTTCTCTCGAGAGCTTTTCAAGTCAGAATTAATATAAATAAGTAGTGCGCGTGAGCATTGAGTCTGTTTATAACAAACATTTAAATCTGGTTCATCTATCTCTGTTCCCTATCCCCTAAAATTGATTGTTCAGATATCCAAAACCGTATATACAGCGTCGTTCAAAATCATTGTCGCCCTTTGCATTTCATATACTTCGAAATCGTCCCTGGTCAAGTGATACACCGATTAGAAGACAATTTCATTGTGGATCTCATGGAATAAAAATATTTAGAACCCGGCCGGAAACCATGTGAGATTTTCTTTTTTCTTCTATCAAGCGCTTTGCAGAGGTCGCTCGCAAGAAATTGCTAAATATTTTTATGCCATGAGATCCGCAAATGAAATTATCTTAAATTTGGTGTATCAAATGACTGGGGTTGATGTCGTAATATATGAAATGCAAAGGGCGTCAATGATTTTGAACGACCCTGTACGTGTAGTTTTAAATATTCATATTTTTCAGATTCTGGATGATGAAATAGCCGACGTTCAAGCAACGGTAAGTGTTTAAAATTTTGGTAGGAGCAAGAGTCAGAAAAGAAATTGCGAATTGAATTTAACTAGTTCTTCTGCTATATTTAGATTGACGAAATCTGATTAAAACATGGTACGCCAACTTCTTGGATCCAACATCCAACAAAATTTCTAGTTTCTCACATTCTATTCGACTAGTGAACTGAATACAGAATCAACTCAGTAGCATCGACTACCGAGCAGAAGCTTCTACATTCTACATACCACACATGTTGACATATACACCATAGAATGAATTAAACAACTATTACCGTTGCTAAGTAGTTTCCTATTTGTAATTGTAATTATATATTGTGGGAAAATAAAGAATATTCGGCTAACTGATGCAAACAACATACACAAACCACGAACCGGACGAATGCCTGAAAAGCTCTGTAAATTTTTTAAAAATCTGAATCAAAATTTTAACTTCATCTGCGGATACAATAATCGCATATTTGTGATTAATTAATACGTTATAGTGTTTCATACGATACTCACAAGCTGTATGAACTTATAGGTCTAGGAGCTAGAATATTCAAAGAAGAATAATGATCCCTAATTCCGAAACCGTAGTACACCTAGTACCAATTCGATTAGAGCATTAAAAATATTTTAGACACTCGTGAATCGAAATCTGTAGTCGAAGCGTTCTGTAATAATCAATTTTTTGACATCTCGGACCATATGCCAGTACCAACCCATTTCGGAAGGATTAGTAGGAGAGTCTGAAATTTAGAGTATCATACTTCAAATCCATTTATTATCTCAGTGACTGATTCCTCTCCTCATTCCACTTTGAAAGGCCACGCTGAACAATCCAATTAGAATCCTGGCCTCCTGCACGATCCCCTCAACCTAAAGGTCATCCTTTGATCCAAGCCAAAGGTCAGTTAGCTAAATGGGGAAACGGTTCAGTGAAGTGGTTCGAGTACCCCAGCCAGACCAGACTAATGCATTCCACGAGAAATGAGCATATGCGTATCCATTAAAATGCAAGTTTTCATCATGAACCGGCACAGGAAAATGAGAATGTTAATTTTCTACTGAAATTGAAAGAACGGAGCAAAGCATGGGTTTCATTCACTTATGGGCGGTACCCGACGAAAGATCAAGGTCAATTAGAAGGATATTGTGGGTACGAGCAGTTTGCTTCTGAACTATACGCCGCGATTCACAAGAAGATGAAGGAAAGTAGAAAAGTTTTAATCAGAGACTACCGAGAGGAGGATGAGTTATTATTCGGTTAGGTGAGAAACTGAGTTATAATAGGGTATTAGATTGCTGGCGCTTACTCCTTCCGCCAATAGGCCTTGCATAATATTCTCATATAGGAAGTGAATGGCTAAAGTTCCTTCACATCACAGGCCCATCTTCCAAACTGGGAAAAATGCCTGACTCCGGATACTCAAAGTTTCTCAGAAGGAGTCCTGACCCACATGAAGCCTCAGTAGTTGTTCTGCGGGAAGACATTAAAGCCATTATGAAGGTAAAGGTAATTTTGCAAATGAAATTGGACCACCTTTCCTCCCTCTGATGAGTTTTAGGCTCTCTACCATATACCATACTCCTATTCTTCCCAACCCAAAATGAGATCTTCTTAGACATGGAGTGAAAAGAAGCGCTTGATCTCGGCAGCTCGGAATTCTTGGAACAATTTAACTTTTCATTGAAGTCTGTGAAACGCTCTTCAGTAGGTGCGGAACACCTTCCGGCTTTAGCAGGAATGTTTCAAAAGCATATTAAAATTAATTGGAGACAAAAATAAAGCATGTTGAGTTGATTCACAGAAACCAATAATATTTAAAAGAATATGTCGGCTTTTGTCCGTTTTTTCTCCAGATTTTTTAAACTAATAAACGGTAATTTTCGAAATTTTTCAAAAACAATTTGCACAAATCACTTTACAAAGATCACTTTACACAGAACTGTGTTGACTTTTCAAGAATGAATAGTTCTGGCAACAGCGATATTCTGAAAACAATTAAAGCAGCGTAGGCGCTACAAGTTTTTGAAAACTTTTGCTTGCTTTATATATTCCTCCATGCCAACATAATGTTAATTTTTGTAATTAATTTTGAAAAACTTAGGTTGGGCTTCTCAAGTTTGAAAAAAAAATGTCAACGTCTTCCAATCGGCTATAGTTTCAATAAAACATAATGCCACTGTGATCAGCACTCCTGCGAAGTGCAAAGCAGGCCAAAAAAGTCAAAAACGGCCAACAAATTAAGCAACAAGAAAAATACGTTCGAGATGGTTAGGTTAGGTTGGGCTCACGAATCTAAGAAGCAAACTTTTTTAGGTTAGGTTGGGTTAGGTCATTGATTGTCTCATATTATGTTCTTTTTGGCTCGTTTGACACGAACCGGTCATGCTCATGCTATGTAGTACACGGTATGCAGGTTCCCTTCACAAAATCGAAAGAATTGTAAATTTTTGTATCCACCCTGTATTATTTTCTATGATATTTATCGTATGTGAACTTGGTAGAGTTTCCCCGAAACCTAGATGATAATTAGTCGTATTTGACGGAGAATTCGATTTTTATCCGATAAAATTGAAATATAAGCAAAATTTGTCATATTTTATAGACGAGATTTCTCCCATTGTCTTAATGTGCTCTGGTGATTCGAAGAAGGAATGCAAAAATTCAAGTATAAGCTTCACCAGGTGTAATAGAAAGCCCGTATTCAGGGAGCAGACCAGGCCCAAGTCATAAGCCTGTGCGTATGAGTACGAAGGGAAGCATTTCACAAGAGTCTGCCGTTTTCAGTTTTCAGCGTGTTAGAAGGGAAAGGGAGTGCAAGTTGTGAAGAAAGAAGAAAGTCAATGTGGAAGCTGAGAGGACGGAGGAAGTTGTGTGTGGATCTGGTATGAGTGGATGTGTCTGAAGGAGAATTAAAGGAAAGTGTCATGTTCTCAGGGATATAAGGTTTAAGTAGTGGATGTTTCATTAAAAGATAAAACGAGGAGGTTCGACATCTTTGATGAGATTAAAATGAAAGTCTTTACTTTTTTCTTCCTTTCCCTCTTTCTTAGCCTTCAACTTTTCTCCCGTCTCCCACCCATAATGGATGCATGAAAGAACTGCTGAACTCAACTCAATTTTACCCTATATTATGAATATTCAGTGGAGCGGAAGGATATACTCTATTTCCTTTTACAAAGCAGGCACTATCGGAAAAAAGTCCTCTTTTCAACACTTTTTCCTCATTCGTCCTCGGTACACTTGAGTCAACTTAGACCGAGCTTCGCCCGCTTACCAAGCCCACTTGGAGCATTAAACCAATTTCGACTTGTTAGCATTTAAAAAGGACACAAGATTTCTTTTTCCCTAATTCACTTTATAATTGATTTTGTTCGAGTGTTCGAGTACACTTGGAATTAAAAATCATTAAGTAAAGAACTTTTTAGGGATGAGTGGTGGAACAAAAGAGTGACGTTCAGTTTCGATTTTGAGTTGGAAATTGAAGCATTTGGAAATGTATTAGTAGTGACCAGGCTTAGGCTTTTAGGTTTCTCGGTTAGTTTTCTGCCTCCTCCAGTTTCAAAATATTGTATCGCTTCTTGGTTTGGACAATTTTTTAGATTTTAGTAAGATTTAATTCCCATTTTTAACTTTAGCTGTCTAGTATCTAGATAAATTACGAAAAACCTTCTTTGTTACACCTTTTTTGTTTTTTTGCTTGTTTAATGTAATTTGTAGAACCTAAAATCTAAAGCACGCTAGAGTTTAGGACCTCTTTAAATGTTAAATATATTTAGCGTTCCCCATGTTCTCAAACTGCAACAAAAACAAATTTGACAAAAAATTAAATATTGATCAATATTCGATTTAATGAAAATTTGCAGTGCATGGCTTTTTAAATGAATATGAAGAAAACAAAGACAAAAAAATATACGCTGTTATTTAAAAAAAAATACACCATAAAATTCGTTTTAAGCAGATAAAACCCAAATTTAAGAGTCTAAACCCTCTTGTAGGACCTTTCCTACCATTTTTGAGGACGTTTAGAATCCTGAAAAGATGGAACCAAAACCAAAATGCAAAGCTTGATAATAGAGTTGAGGAATAATAGGGTCTTAGTGGCACTCGAGACAGTGAATTGATTTAACTTCCCCCTGCTTTCCCCCAAATAGAACCATAATCCTCCATAATACTCCCCTCCAAAGAGTCTGTCTCAGCTCAGTCTCAAGTCACTATAATTTTAAAGTAGAATGCTGAACCACAAAACCATTATTCCCGGATTCAAAGTCATTGAAAGTATTGTACTAAATGGCTTGTCAACTGGAATACGCTTCTAGAAATTCAAGAAACTTCTGAGATAATAATACATTTTTGATGGAAGTCAATGCTCCCTTTTACAAACGGCGAATTTGTTTAAAATTGTACGATAAGGAATTGTCATCGAGTCGTGCATTAATCTTTATTTTCAGGGTCAATTTTAAAAATTGTAGAATCCCTGCTACTGATAGCGCTAATCAAAATTCGATTATACTTTAAAAATAGAATCATATTTCAAAAAGTGACACAAGCACATGAATTTCGAGCTTTAATCAACAATGAATTGTCTCACACCTTCCGTATGATAAATTTTGGTTGAACTTCGTAAGACGGCTTAATAGCGACGGAATCTCGTGTTTTTAATTTCGTCCCGCCAAGAATGCTCCACATGCTGACTTCATTCAGCTCTAACGTCAGTGGTGGTTGACAGGAGGCGGAAATAAATATATACTTCCAACTTCTAATTTAATTTACTGCGGTGCGACTATTAGTGAGTCTTGACAGCGTTCTGCACTAAATCTTCCCATGTCACTTATGGAATTTCATCAGTTCAAGAAATGAATTTTCCCCTTGAGCATTCTACTTCTTAAAACCAAATTCTTATGGTGAATTAAAAGATTATGAAGATGAAGCTCCATTGTGTACTCCTATTTCTTCATTAGAATATTCAAATGGATCCTTAATTTTAGTTTAAAATTTTGTATTAGCAAACTTCAGTGTTATTTTAAAAACCAAATTTTGAATTGTCGCATAGATACAAATGAGTTTAATTTATTAATTATTCCGTAACGGCCAACTTCTTTATTTTTAAATCCTATACGTGACATTCCAAATCCAAAATAATAGTTGCTTGGCAACGCTGCAAAATGGCGACGCAGCACAATGGCTTTCCAACGCAAAAATTGTACGAATGTAAATTCAAGTCTTCTTCTTGCAAAAAAGATTAATATTTCAGATACTTTTAAATGTTTATCTACTGAATTCATCCGAACATCGTCAGGGTTCGGGGCTTATACTGCAACCTAACACAATCAAAACAAAGTTAAAGGAATTACTGTATACTAATCAAAGATCTATGTACAGATCAAAGGCTCGCGATTCTCTTATGCTGTCATACGCTTCGCCTCCTAACCCGGAAATGTTTTGATACCACTCGAGTTCCGTGAAGCTATCTTTCCTCGCTTCCCAATGCATAGGACTCATAGCAAGGGATCATTCAGCAGTAACTATAAGAACTTTCCAAGTTTGTCGCTGTCTTTGCTTGGCGGAAGCCAAGAGGAAGCCAAGGCATTGAAATAGGAAGACGGCTTGGGATTGGGAAACTCACCATCTGCTCCAACTTAGAATTTAATCTGAAGAAGTCTTCAGCTCGACCCCTTGACTGAAAATAGGAAAAAGCCAGGCACCAAACCATTTCAAAAACTAGTTTCTTCTTTTTATTTTAAGCTTTCTTTCTATAACTTCATTAATTTTTTTTCTCTTACCGTGTCCCAAACTTAAACTAACTTTAGCAGTGGCATGGCATTTCCAAGTGCAGCTTTCCTTCCTTCCTTATCAAGATTAGGCTTCTAGGTTTCAATGACACCTTATTTTCCTTGTAGAAGCAGTAACTTCTAAATATGTAGATTTCGGTACGCACAAATAATTCATTTTAAAAACTTTTTATTTAGATTTTATTTTGTATTCGTGTGTCGATTTAAAGCCGTATTTTGTTGAACTTTAACAGATTAAAATATTCAAAATGTGGCCCTTCGCTTAATTTTTATTTTCTAAATTGAAAACAGTAGAAAATTGCATTTTCAGTTCAACCTTTGAAAATGATTGTGCGTGTTGAATGGTGTAAGATGCAGCAAGCGCGTGCAATACGCTTTTGCCTCTTTGAAGTTCGACCACATTAAATGGTGTTATTCATTGATACTTGATTATGTTAAAAAATGTAGATTTAAACTATAAATATTAGAATAATTGTTATTTTGAAAATAATGCCAAATATTGTAGGTTTACAAGTTTAAATCGAGAACCGCTTCTAATTAAAAACATCGCACGAACTGTTTAATCTAAATTCTAATTCAATTATCTTAAAAATTGTAGATTTTAAGAGTAATTTTGAAAATCAAAGACACATAATTTGTAGTTTTGCATGTTTATAGATAAATTTTCTAATTGCCAGCCGTAGCACGAGCTGTTTAATTTAAATTCCAATTCTTGTTGAATTTTACACCAGTAAGACCTCTACAATTGAATTTTAAAAAAATAGGATCTTAGAGCGTAGGATTATATAGCCTACAAATAAATCGGTTTAAACGTAAAGTCTGATCATGCTTTCAGGAACGAGGCAGAAGGACCAAGGCATCTTGGTTTTGGAAAACGCTTCTATTGTGGATTGTGGGAGAGAAATTATTATTATTATTATAATACGGGAGCCTATTATTTATTTTCTCCATTTCGGTCCCCCTCGTCTCTTACTTAATGACGCAACTTTGTGTCACCATGAAAATGTCAACCCATTATGAAACGACTGCGGGTTTTTTCTTCTTCTAAAACTATGACGGGGAAGAGAGGGAAACTTATTTCCTTTTAACTCTTGGGTAAAGTACAAGAAACTGGAGTTATGGTCTTACTCAGCCTAGTTTGACTCTACAGTAATAGCATGCATGCATATCACCAGAAATAAACTTTTACTTCTTTTATTAAATCTGCCGTCTGGGAAAATACGTCTTGGACTTTTCCCTAGTCTTCTAGGCGAAATTCTGGAATTGGGTCATCAAAATGTTCCAGGAGGAGTTTCGTCAGAAAAGTTTGAATTCAATATTAAATTAAAGAGAAAGAATTGTTTTAAATGACGTTTTGAAGAAATCTCTACACTCAAACTGAAAAGAATTAAATATTGAGGCTACTGTGTGCGGAAGGCATGTTTCCGTGCAGTTGGATGACTACGTATTGTCAAAAATATTCGTTTCTTATGGATTTTTCCCATATGAGGAAGCACAGGACAAAGTCATAAATCATGGATACGTAGTTGAGTTCTTCTACTCGGTCTCGATTTCTCCAGCATGGTATAAGACGGTTCCATCAAATAATGCCGTTTTTGGTAGTTAACCCATATATAAATTCGTTTTAACCACATTAAGGAAATAAATATACACAATATTGTATGTGCTCCAAAATACATAAAACCATCAAAGCTTTCCATCCAATAAATGGCATTTTTCAACTAAGCTAGTTTGCGTATTTCGATATTAGATTTCACTTTTTGTGAATTTTATTCTTTTTCTCAATTTTTTTTTCGAAGAGCTTGCAGAAAATATGTAATCGATTTCTGCACTAATCGCTTATTGACTAGTAATGTAAATTTAGTTTTGGAAATCACTTTAAAGCAGTACGAGAATATTTTGAATTAACAGCAATGCTAAGACCAATTGGCTGTCCTCAATTAAATACTTGCATGATTCAGTGATTTTCGTAGAAAATTAGTAAAAGTGTGCAAAGACGAATAAGTGAATGAAAATATGAAGAATTTGTACCAGATGTTGAATCCAAGTGCCGCACATTTTTTTAACTTTAATTTTCCTGAGAAATTATATTCTTTTAAAATATTTAGAAACGAGGAAAGTATCAAATCGGATTTTCAAATTTGACTTTATCGGAATTACTAAAAATAGCCTGAAAAATCTCGAACAAAGGTATAGATAATTACTTTCGTAAATCTGTTCAATCCTTAGGTTTCTTAATTTGGTACTGAATATGCAATCAAATCGTTCACACTTGCATATCTTGTTCCTGTTCCAGGAATTGAAAATGAAAGTAGTGGTGCATCCACTTCTGTAATAATAGAAAAGCATGATCATGTAAATACATATAAGTTAGACGTAAGTTAAGGAAGAGAAAATCTAAGTTTGTCATGCCTCATTTGGTGGATGATGTGGTAAGCTCGTGCTTTCATTCCGATTTATACTTATTGCACCACATCAACTCCCATTTCTCACCCCTTCTTCTGATGCGCTGGGCGAGAGAGGAAGGGAAGAGTAATGCGTTGAGCATCAAGTGAAAAATAGATTAGACGGCCAGGTTCTTCCCTCAGTCATACGAGTAGCAAGTAGCACACAAGCCTCACAATGGATCAGAGAAAGCGAATCTACTCTCCCTCATCGTCTTCTTCATGGCATTACGTCCGAATCGGAGAAAACGGAGAAATGCCCAGATACTGACTCGAGTCGGGATTTCGGGAATATCACTTGCCCAGTATTTCTCATTGTATATTTACCAGAATATCTGATAAGTACTTGGCAAGTGGTTTGATGATTCTTTAGAAAATCTGTTTCAGTGAGCAACTCTGTACATAAGTAGCTTCTTCAGTAATTTCTCTTCGCTTTCCACGCAACAGAAAATAACAACGAGTAAAGAAGTCTGATGGCATTCGATTCATCAATCTTTTGTCCAAGGGATGAGGGGAGATAATCTTGAAGACCACCTATGGAATGGGAACCACCACGCGGCCAGTGCGAAAAGAGTTCTACGACAATTGAAAGACCGCTGTCCGCTTCAAGGCGGTAAATACGAGCACCTATGTGAAATTAGCATTTATGATTATCAATCACAGCCGCAATTTTAAAATAAGCAAATACAATAGGGGTTGTGCGTGGATTTATAGACAGAACTCTATATTTTAATTCCCGTTAAAGCAGTACAAAAGTTTTTCATTTTTGATTTGAAAGCTTTAAAGCACATTGCAACACTTTCAAATCATTGAATTAGTGTAAAGGACAATTATTAGTCACAACAGCCAAAGCAAGATTTATATCTGCATCCATCGTTAAAAGTTTTGGAATACATTCTCTATTTTTTGTAATTTGTACTCTCTATGGAGTGCAAGAATCAATAAATTAAAAATTCTATTTCCTAAGAAATCCCCGCAAACGAAAGAAATTTACCCTGTTTTGAAGACTTGTTGATGTTAAATGTATATTTATAATTAAGTCCACGATAAATGAATTGAAAAATAGATGAGAGGAATACGCGAATTTTAATTTAAGATAAAATGACGATTTATTGACAAAATTGAACTTGGATTTAAGATTTTAGAATAGATTTTTTAAAACTAAAGCCCCGGAAGCAATATATGATACTAAACTGATGATGATGCATTGGTATGCACAATCGGGCATCAGAAACTAAGTACAGTGTTCTTCATGACCCTCTCACCACCACTTTAGCTTTTAGATCCACCTCTTGAATTGGCGTTTCATAAAAAATGGTGACACCGAGATCATTGCAGAAGACCATTGGGACCCAGACGTCTATCAGCTTTGAAAGGAAGACCAGACAATTCAGCTGAACCATCTCCGTATCCCGTATCACTGTCCATCTCCTTGGCCTTTCAGTCTACTTGAGAATGAATGGACGAGTCAGTCATAGCCGTGGAGAGCCACTGAACCCTGTTCACCAAACTGGACAGGCAGGATTACGTAAACAACCCAAGAAGGATGAACTGAGGGGAGAAGAACAAGATCCTTTGAGAGAGAAAGTTAAGAAACACACACACATGGCTGACCATTGACTCGTCTTGCTTTCAATTGAAACTTGGGACATGGTGACTTACACAAACAGTGTTGAGAAATTGAAAATTCTAAGAATAGCTTTTGCAACCGCAATGCTAACAATACAAAACTCCGATAGCGATCAGAAACTCGTGTTATTTCTTTGTCGCATCCCAAGGAGAAAAGTTTAAACATTTAAAATTAACAAAGTCCCATGTATTTTTATTAAAATGGATCACAGGTCCATTATGAAACCCCAGTTTCAAATAGACCAGGAATTCATCAACTCGATTCGAGCATCCAGCGATACGTATGTAAAATCCTTGTTTTGAAACGAGAGCAAGAGAAGTGCAGGAATAAATCCGAGTGAATCTCTGCTGCTCCTAAAAGGAATTCTAAATAAAAGAAAGTGATCGAGTTTCCTATTTTCTTCTGTTGCTCCTGAAACTCGGATCATCATCTGTAGGCAAATTCTACTTTTCTTTTGGCTTTGAATTTTGGTTCCGTCAGCGAATTCGATACTTGTGAAGACAATAAGCTTCTCACGCAACTTTTCCTCACACCCAAGCCCCAAATCTCCCCAACAGGAGGGAAATGCCCAACTTTTCTACTGAGAGAGCAAAGCGGGAAAAAGAATAATGACGAAAGGGAGAGCATTTAAAGATGAAGCTGATGATAGGCGAAGAAATAGTAGGTGCGGAAGTCGAAGAGCCAGCCACAGAAATATAACCTGCACGCGGCAGCTAGATTCATCGATGTTACAGAGTTTATTAAGTTAAGTAGGTGCTTGTATCTTGCATGTACCGGGACTATCGAATGTGCATGGATTTTTTTTTTTAAAGTCGTGCTTCTGGTCGCAATCACATTTCGAATCGAATCCAACATGAAATTCGTCGACTTTTCATCCGAATCGCTATATTCAAATTCACATCAAATTGTCCGAACTTCATTAAAACTATAAAAAAAATTATTTCATTTATTCAAATTTCTATTAAGCTATCCACATTACGACCAAAATATTCGAATTTTGTTAAAATACCCAGACTTCGACTAAATTATTTCGATATCCATTAAGGTAGGTACTCGAATTTTTATTTAAATATCCAAGTTTGTACAAAAATATTTGACTTTCTAATTAAATGTCCAAATTTGTACAAAATTATTCGAATTTCAATTAAACTATACAAATATCTGTTAAATTATTCCGATTCTTTGTAAACTAAAATATCAGAATTTTACAAAACTACCGAAATTTCTACTTAAATTATCCAATTTTCAAAAAACATCCGAATTTCCTCTATTTTCCCAACTGAATTATAAGAGCCTCCATTGTATTGTCCAGATTTTAACTGATTATAGGGATTTCTATTAAAGTATTGTATGCAAAATTGTATTACAGTAAATAAAACCGCCCGAATTTTATGTAAATTTTCCCTAACGCCACATTCTGCAGTGCTATGATCTAGTATTTGACTGTACCAGAATGTTGAAAATTGAAGGCAAAGTAAAGCATAGGGTTCTAGAACAAAATAAAATCTAGCATAACCTTGACTCTCAGACATCAGACCCCTCTGGACTTCAAAGCAAAGAAATAGAAAATCGAAAGTCAAAGGAATTTCCCAGATGGTATTTTTCAGGACTGTTCACTTTCCTCCCTTTATTTCACTCGAATTATTCCGATCTGGTTTTGTCTTACTTTTGGTGGAGCGGAGATACGTAGTGTACTGGAATACCCGTTTTTTTTTCACTTTGAGAAAAAAGTTTCTGGCAGGCCACAGTTTGGGGAAGAATATCTCCGTTGAGTCATGAACACATTTCATTTGCATCAACATCTGATCTTGATGATAATACATCAAGATAGACTGTGGGAGGGAGACATTGCAACCAGAACATCCGAAAGGAAATGCATGACTAAATGGCCGCAATAAAACTCGATGGATCGGGAAGGAACCCATTGCCATGGCCAGGCGCGTCTCCAGTCTCTAGTCCAGCCTTTTTCCGGGGCTTCACAAATTGGAAGAAAATAAATTATGAATTTAAATTCTGAATTTCAAATTCAGCGCATGGTTACACTTTGGGCTTCTAAAATTGATATACGGTTGAAAAGTGTAAATTTTGAATTTAAAAACTGTATTTTGGGCTATGCGATGAAAGAACAGTACGAAACGAAATGGCGCCCAGCTGTATTTGAGAAACTTGGAAAATCAAGAAATACTCGTTAAAAGGAAAATATCAAAATTCAATATCAAAACCCTATTTTGAATTAAATCTTCCTAAAATGATAAACTGATCTGCAGACTAGTCCTCAAATTTACCTTTAACAAAATTTAGAGTTGATCTCCTCCAAAAAAAAATTTCAAGCAAGTGCAGGAGACGATGCAAATGGGCAAGGGTAGATATGCATTTGAATCAAATAATTTGTGTTAGAATTCTTTATTATTGGAATATTCAAGGTCATTTGGAATGAACCCGTAATGGCAACATGAGTCGGCACTTTAGTCCCCTGGCAAAAGAAATTCAACAAACATGCCCTCTATAAATTTTGAAAGATACCTTGCTAGGCAGTAGCCACTTACAGGCCTGGGCAAAATCATTTGATTTTGAAGATCAATGATTTTAAAATCATGATTTTTGTCATCTAAAAGATTTTTATTTTTGATTTTGAAGAAATGACCTGATTTCGCATTTTGATTTTTAGAATGTTTCATTTTGACCTGAAAAATAACGATTTTCTGCGTAATTGGCGGTTTTAATGCACGAATTATTTTCAAATCCACGATTTTTAATGAAAAACATCGTTGATTTTGAGTTGATGATTTGATTTTGATGGCCAAAAGTGACTTTATTTTGATCTTGGGATTTTTAATGCAAGTTTTAGGTGATTATGGCCAAATGATTTTGAAAATCATCTTCTAATGATTTTCCCCAGCCCTGGCCACTTTTAAGTAAGGAGCGGGTTATATGCACTAAAAAACCCTCAAAATATGCGCATATATGCAATAAAAAACCCTGAAGTATGACCATATATGCACTTGAAAAAACCTCGAAATATGCGTATATATGCACTAAAACCTCAAAATATGCCTTAATATGCATATAGTAAACCTTATTCTAAGCAATCTCCGCCAAATTTTCGTGAAAAAACATGCAAAAATATGCCGAAAAAGATGAAATATGCAAATATGTTTTAGAAATGCTTAAAATATGCTAGAATATGCAAAATAAAAGTCGGAAATATAGGCTCGTACTGACAAGAACCGTGTCATCCAGTGCAAAAGTTCGAGTGCTCTCTAGGTAAAACACGCAAAAATGCCAAAAACATAGCACGCGTGTAAAATTTTGAGCATTTTTTGCAAATTCTAGCATAAAAACGCAAAAATATGCAAATATATGCCTAAAACTACGAAATATGCATTTATGCCGTAAAATC
>JAQFXZ010000316.1:0-21944 GCA_034694025.1 Ceratophysella scotica | reverse complement strand
AAAATGTATTTGGATAAATACCGCGCACGTACCCAGAAAATCCACTAAAGATAAATAAGATAAATAAGATGCTTGAAAAAATCAAAAATAAATATTGGATGCATGAGGAACAAGCGGGCGGGTGCGCACGAGC
This sequence comes from Ceratophysella scotica, assembly GCA_034694025.1. NCBI lineage: Eukaryota > Metazoa > Arthropoda > Collembola > Poduromorpha > Hypogastruridae > Ceratophysella > Ceratophysella scotica. Next base: position 21,811 of record JAQFXZ010000316.1, on the reverse strand, counting down.
GCTTCGCGCTCGTGCCGAAGGTGCTCACGCCTTGCGCCACATGCAATGCTGAGCGGAGCTCAGCACTTGTTAAAATTTATAAAACATATAGCCCTGAATTAGTTTTCCTTCTTGCGGCTTTTAGTGTTGCTGTTTCCAATGCAGCGGTTTTTATGCTGCTGTTCTTCAGTATGCGGCTTTTAACGATGCCAATGTTGCGTTTTTAATGTTGCCGGTTCTAATGAAGCGGTTTTAAATCAGTTTTTTAATGTTGATGGTTTTAATGATGCGGTTTTACATGATCCGTGTTTTAATGCTGCGGGTTTTAACGATGCGGTTTTAAATGATGCGGTTTTTAATGATGTGATTTTCAATGTTGCGGTTCCAATTTCCAATGACGCGGTTTTGAATATTGCAGTTATTAATGACAAACTTAATATGAAGCAAATCTGCGGATATAGTTGAATTAGGCCCAAATAATTTTGAGCAATAACAGCAGATAAAACAGAACAACGGGAAAGTTTGCATAATGAGAAGAGAAGTAGAGAAGGTGTCATTTACTATTAAATAGGCCGACATTTTGCGGGAAAATCTAGTTAAATTCTAATAAAATAATTTTCGCAATAACCTATTTTATGCGAATAGATGTACCAGATGTTGGTTGGGCGATACTACTAGAAACTTCTATGTAATAGGTATTTTGCCAATTTCCAACCCCCAGCTGTGTTTCTGGAGTATCCGTAAAACGGCATTATTGGATCAGGCGAATTACGAATCGCCTGATGCGATAAGGCTGCTGCTCAGTAACTCGATTTAGTTCAAGAAATTAATTGGTTTAAGCTGACGTTGGAGTATGTATGACAGTGAATTTGACATGCATATTTATTCCTGGGATCATGACAGGTGCCAACGAACCAATCGTGCAACACGTGAGCCAAAAAGTTGTTCGACTGACTGGACTGGGTGCCTACAATTCTTCTAGTTTTCTCCATTCAGTCGGTGTTCGCTGTGTTGGCGAATGATGATGCGTGCATGAAAATATCAAATATCATTTCCCAAATGCAATATTCTTCATGTCAACATGAAGTAGGCCTAATAATACTCTTGCTCTATTTTTACGGAAGAGACGTAACATTATATGGAGAGTTGGGTATGTATTTCCGTCTATCATGTTAGCCTTCATTGATTCCAGCCCATATTATTGACTGAGCAATCAATTGAAACGAGCAGATTGGACAGAGAAAAGGGATTCAGGATCCAGTTTGAGGGGTGAAAGGTGAGCCGGAGAAAGTCACAAAGAATCGGCTGAATGATTCTCTAAGAATAGATCGCGTGCTGGCATGAAAGTGGAAATAGATCACATCTCGTGCTCGAATTTCCAGTCAACCCGCCTGTTCCAGATTTCCATGATTCACTCATCCTATTTGTGAGTCATTTCCTGATGCTAGGCTGTACTATTCTGGGTGGAGGCGGAAGTTGAAATGTAAACATGTTTGTTGAACATGGATTTGACACATTCACTTCATTCCTTGTCAGAAAGACTCCCTCGCGTATTGTGTATCAAATTGTCAATTGTCAAATCCTACTCCCTATTGAGTAACGTGAGGATTTGAATAATAGGAGCCCAAGCTCAAATTTGCCCGTGTCGTCTCGTATTCGCTCCTGTCTGACTCATCAGTAGGGATGAATACTGTCGCGAACTAGAGCTCCTAATTGCCCACTCTGTATGTATCGTGTATCGAATCTGTCTCCGTGGTGAAAGGAGAGAGGGAAATTCTAATGCAGCAATAAAGACGCATCACGCATTGAAATCCCTGTTGGGCTCCAACTTCAGAATGCCGTCTACTTTTATGATGGCAGTTAATTATTCAAGCAGGAAAACAATGCAACTCGTTCCTCGTTCCGTACATTTTGATTCACAATAGAAATTAAATTCGTTTGCGTACTTGTATTTTGTAAGCTCTCGTCGCTGTGAAACGTTTTTAAACTTTGGAAACTGCTGAATTTATTCATTAGTTTTTGCGTAAGGGCTATTTTAAAAATCGCTTAATTTGATGTAATTGCAGTTTAGGTTTTTCATTTGCATATTTGCATATTTTAGGAAATGGAAGAAATCGTCCATGTAAGTTTAGGCTTCCGACAAATCTTAATTTACAAAAATCCTATTTTTGTCAGTTTATCTGTATTTTGTTCTGTACCTTGGTACGAGGTGCGAGGGTTGTTTTAATAGTTTGAGCCATTTTTTAAAAACTGTAAAACTATTAAAAATGAATGAAAGCTGAATATTTCACCGTAGGTCATAGCCAAACTAAACTGCACCGAAAATTGGGCAAAATAATGCATATAGACAGTTTTGATCACAATTTTTGTTTAAAATTTCTTTCGTTTCAGAACTTAAAAAATTGCTGCATCTATTTATAGATATTCTCGTCAAATATTTCCAGATTGAGCATATACGAAATATCAATATTTTTAGTAACAAATATTTCAAGAGCTTTTGTTAAGTGCTAATACGGACGTAGGTAATTTACTATGCAATTTATCCACAAGCGATTTGCTTTCCTATCATTTTTGAAAACATGTTAAAGCAAGAATAGCTGGCGTTCCAATCATGAAAAAAATTTCATATTCAAAGAATTGTTTTCCATACAGGAGCGCATCGATTGGTAGTCTAATACAAAAGAAAGAAACGAAAGAAAAATATTTTTAAACGAAAAGTAAAGCAAACATTTAATATCATGACAAAACTTCATTTTACGTATACTAAAATTGTAATAAAGTGACTGTCAATATGGTTATTTGTACCCAACTTACTATTATTGCTGTAATGTAACTTTGTTATTTGCCGATCTGTGTTTTACCTGTGATGGAGGCTTCAGCCCAAATTATTTATGTTTGTCTGTGCTACAGTTTTTCGAAAATTAATGAAACAACTCTCGTATTCTTACTGAGAAAACCCATGTACGTACGAAAATTGATGCACGCTTTGCTGGCGCAATATTTTATACCTCACATTTACGACTTTCGTCTTGATTTTAAAATCCGCTTTACTACAGCTTGAACTTCCTGGCGTAGAATGAAAATTGAATAAGTATATGCTCCAAAACGTGGTTAATTTCCGTCTTGGCTATAATCCCTACTTCAGCTAGTTTGGTTGGGTCCTAATGTCAAAGCTGAATGAAGTTATTATGAAATCTCTCGTGCGTAATGCTTCTCGCAAGCTAAATTTAGCACGTGCTTCCAAGCCTCTTGAAATAAGATTAGTAGTTCTCCCACGCGAAGAGCTCTATGCCGAAAGAACCTTCAAACCCAGTTGCGTAATTCTTTGTAATTACTACTTGAATTTATTCATTAGGTGAGCGTTACACGGGCTGGGCTATTTTCTTCTGGGTCTGACACTCACTGACGCCTTGGCATAGCCACTTTGAAAGTGAAATTATTCCAGCAGCTCAACTTTCATTTTCTTTGACATCCACCTGCGGTCTTGGGAAAATGCAGAAACTAAAACTTACGCCCACATGCTGAGCACCAGCGGTAGCTCCTTTCCACTCATTACCTGTCAAACGTCAAGAGTTCAGGAAACTTAGTCTTGAGGAAATGTTAAAAGTAAGTAGAAGAGCGAACACACGCTCTCTGCGTTCCAGCAGATAATTGGACAATCACCATTATGGAAACAAGTCTCATTACGTGTTGGAATCACGACGAAGTGAATCTCCCACGAGAGAGACGAGGTGCTAGATTCCTGTGTCGTTAGAGTAATGCAATAGAAATATATATTACTACGACGTGGGAATATCTTTACCCGCTTGCTTTCACTCGTGTTTAATGACAGTTGGTAGTTAATAAAGTTTGGATGGAAGATCATTCCTGCGTCTCCGCTTACGAATGGCTCTACAGCCATATTTTTTTTTTTACAGACGGCTCGATTTTCAGACGGATTTCAAAAAACTGTTTCCAACTTTCTAATTAGAGAAAATCTAAACTTGTGTGCTCTCGCCTAAGTTCATACGTACGGTACGAAAAGAGGGTTTCCGTGCGTACCGAGGTGAAGTGAGCTGTTCCTCAATGTATTGCAGATTTGAATATCGTCTCGGCTTGGAGGTCCGTGACCTCTTATTCCGTGTTTGACTACAAAAGTTGACATTTGGTGAGAGCATGATGGAGCCTTTTAGCAAGTTCAAAGACGTCCTACGGATGATTCAGTTTTGCAGCGCTTGTAAATCTGAATGCTTAGACTTCCTTAGCGTCATATCAATCAGAATCTTCTAAACAAAACACCCATGGCAAAGCTGTTGGAAAGGCTGCGCTGCGGCAATCACGCAAGCAAAGTTATGAAACCACTTTATAAATACTCGTAGGCATTCATAATTTATGCTGGTACGAAGGTTGTTTCAAAAGTTTAATTGATTTTGGAAAGCGGAAAAAATTGAAACTTTCAAAAAGTTTAAAGTAATACTTGAATAACATTGCAGGAAAAGATTGGCTAAAAATTTTCATAGAGACAGATTTTGTTACAATTTTAGTCGAATTTCTTTTTTCATTTTTTTAAAATACCAATTTCTGTTTACTTTTCTCTTTAAATTGTCCTCATTTTTCTTTTGCATTAAAGTAGTCGCTGCTGGGCTCGCGTTAAAACCATACAATTCTTAGAATATGCCTAAATTTTCATGAGTTGAAGTCGGGCTATTTGTGTTGCGTTTGTTTAAATGACAGAAAGAAAATTTCTTTAGGCTATTTTCGAAACAAATTGCTTACGTTAGTCCGTACTAGGTGAAATCTCTTGGAATTTTTGCCCAAACATGGCAGTCGTATCTGCTCAATCGTGGAAATTTTTGGCAAAAAATATGCAGCGGTAAAAATTTGTAAATTTTAAATGATTGTACGAAAAATGCTCGACTAAAATTAGAATAGAAACTGTATTTATGCATATTTTAACCCAATTCATTGTTGCAGTGGAACATTGTTATTTACTTTCCTCTGTTGAAAGTGGCAGCCCAATTCATACGTTAATTACTTACTGGGTCATAGTATTCCCATAACGGGTTTCGGTCGAAGCTTTTGAAACAACCCTCGTACTCATAGTAGTATTCATAAACTGGTTTCATTCAAAATTTGAGCTGTACAATGTACCTATTTGCTGTTCGAGAGTTACGCAGTAGTTTCCCTTCTGTCTTTGCAAAAAACATTGTGCATTCGGACAATAAAACCAGCGTACAATAAATCACCTGAGGCATTAATAATTCTGGTACCTGCACGTAGGTTGACCCTTTGATATCCGTCTAAAGCATTTATTAATCCTTTGACCAAGTCCCCGAAACGGCGTATCTAACGCTTGAGTGAAGAATAGGGGTAAGTTTGAGATCTTGAGGATTTGATGCTGGTTAAAGCTTTAACTAAAATTTTATAGTAAATATTAAGAAATTTTCACAAAACGATAAAAGCTGAGGAAGGACTCCGACTAGCTAAAACTAAAGGCTGATCAACCGAAGTGCTCCGTACCAGGAAAATCGGTTTAGGTAAATCAAATAGTACAGTAGACTATCACACGCTTCGCACTGACTGGCCTTAGCTGTCTGGTTTACTTCAACCGGTAAATCTCCATGAAATCGGTTTTGGAACCTGGGTTTGGAATCCTTTTCGTCTTCGTTAGGAGGAGTGAATGGGATCAGCAACCACTCCTTAAAGGTCAAATCAAAATCAAAAGTACCGAGTGTTCCATAATTCGGTTTACCCCTCGTGTACGTTTTCACATGGCAACAAGGCACGAGGGGGGAACCGAATTATGGAACAGGCGGTATAATAATATGGTGCGGTGACCCTGAATCAAGGATGTCTCTTTGTGATTATCCTAATTGGGCTTATCTTCTTGATTGAGATGATGTTCATATATATTTATCTATTCTTCCAGTTTAACTAAAATGATAATGTAAATAGATAGAAAATACAATCGGAAACTGTTGAGTTTTCTAGTTTCAAAAGATCCATCTACGATTATGCTAGGAAGGAAACATGGCTGACCTCATCGAGCAGGTAGTCTAATCTTTACCGTACTGGAAGATGTACGTAGACATAAAAACATGCATTTGTTTATATTAAAAAAAAATTTGAATCTTGACTCAATCAAAGCCACAAGTCACAAGGTCGGATTAAATATTGCATTTGGATGATATTGTCCAAAATATATGTTTTGATATTAGTGACCATGACCATACAGTCTTCTGTATTACGAGGTTTATAAAGGGGAATGGATGTTGATTCCGCACTCGCCTCCGCACTCGTGAAGCCTGGATGAGACGAGGCCCTTCACCCGATTGGTCCAGGCTTTGTTTGTCTTCGTTAAAGCCCTTCATAAAGGCTGAGCCAGCCTGAGAGGCTTACTTATGTGTTCATTTTGTGTATATCTGAGTGAATGGAGCAAAATTGACGCCTTCGCACTCACGAAGGCTATACGAAACCACAAAAGTTGAGGATTTAGCCTTCAGCCCTGGCACTCGGCTTCGCAACCCAAAAATCTGGTGCCTTCGTAAAGGTGAAGGTGAAAGAAAAGTGCTCATCCATTATGGCTGATTTTTATTGCTATATGATGATGATTCATGTCTCAGGGGAAAGTATGGTGAAAGCAAGGAAAGCATATGGTTTGGCGCTGAAAAGTCCTTCGATACGTTGTCTGATGTCGGTTGCTTTATGTTGCCCTCTTTATGAACGTTATGTAAAATATTTATAGTAGCGCAGCTCTGCGGGTAGGTACGATTTGCGAATTTGGACTATTTTACAGATAAAAATGGGATGAGGGTGAAAGGAAGATCTGGGTCGCCTTGTGATTTTCAAGTGCTTTTGTTTCTGCTGGTTTCAATTGCTCTGGCCCTTATTAGATTAGGGCTTCCTTGAATTAAGCTTCATTCAAATGGTGGCCCTTTGATGTGGCAGGGGGAGGAGAGGGTGAAAGCAGAGTGAAAGCAGAGGATTCGAAGCTGGAGCATTGAGCTAAGCGGAACTTTACCTACCCGTTCGTCCACAGTGTATGCGATTTCATTGTTCTCCAGGTAGGGAGCGGATCTTGCCTCCGCCTTGTTCCACTCGAGAAGGAGACAGACGACGTAGAAGGACAGGAGCCCGCAGAACATCACACTCCTGCAAGTCATCTCGGTCCCCAGAAGGCTCTCTTTACGACTACTTCTCCGGCTTCGTCACTTCTCCCTGTCGAGATTAATAGGAACTCATTAGAATAGGAACAAGACGGGATGCCTTTTTTAATGACACTAAAAGTGGGAAGGCCGGAACTGAGCCTAATGAAAAAGGAGAATGGTGAAGGTTCTCAAGTGCCACTCTCTATTGTTTTTGGAAACTTCTTAGATGGACGAAAAGCAGAGAGCAAGCTCCTTTTTATTGTCCACATAAAGTCTGGATCAGTTACATTAAATTTGCGTAGGATGCAGCATGCTGAGACGAATGTGAATATTTGAATAGAGACGGTGCCTGCACGCTCACAACTCAATTTTCTCTAACGACAGCGTTCCTCGCATGAGGCGGATTCCTATTGTTTAAACTCGTCATAGGTTTGCACGACTACATGAAAATTAGCTCAAATGACTGAATCACAGTAAGGAGTCATTTAAACGGTCTATTCTCAAGATACATTATCATAAAACAGTAAATCAGCCAAGTCCACCGTTGTAAAATTGACAATCGACTGGTGGGCAGTTAATTTCAGGTGCTTCTCAAAAAATGCTTGTCCAATTGAACAAAAGCTTGACGTCAATTGAACACAGGTCCAATTAATTGTATTGTAATTCTCGAATTATTCACAGCTATGACATCCGTTTGCGGTTTTCCCATACTCTCTGCCAGGGGAAACAAACTATACTAATAAATTGATTGAAGTAAATTTGATGCAACAGGCTGTAACCACTCGCTGTAACTGTAACCATCCATTGCAGACACTGAAAAATGAATATTTAGAAGCAGGTTTGGCTTTGCTTTATTTTAGCTATCTGAATTGAGTAGGTTATACCGGTATAGCGCGTTGGTAAATTCGGGCTAAGTTTGATTTTGGTTTGTGGAAATGTTGAGTGGTTACAATACGCATAAAACAATGGATGGCTATAAATTTTGACTTTAACCAATAGATTGTCTTTTGTATTATTTTAAAGCTTGTTTTTCCAGCATCCTTTGTTTCTACCTCATGTATTATCCGAATTGGTATAGGACATGAAGTCTCATTTATGACATGCTTTTATGCGAGGTGTATTGTGTGAATCTGTGCAAACATCATTCCTTGGCTTGAAACTCGTAAACAGAAATCAGTTTTTGCTTTTCTCTCAATTTCTTCCCTCGCAAGTTTGATACTTTTTCCTTTATTCCTCGAATGGAATGTAGATTGAAATCATGATTGTATGGATTAATTCTTTTAACCCCCCCCCCCCCTCTGGCCTCAGTATTGCATACATGTAAAATCATGCCAGCGGAAATCACACTAAGGGTAAAAAATAAATCTTGATTTAATTCATTGATTTAAACCCTCGAATCTTGACTTGACTGACAGCCGATACTCGATTCAATCATGCGAGAGGCGTGGGTCCAAGACTCTAACTCTAGTACCACTTTGACGACTGACGACTTCAATAAATTGTTTCAACTACGAAAAGTAGAGTTCTTCAAAGTAAATATCCGCCAATAACCTCGGATTTTACTTTAACTGCTTACCAAAGCATTGGTACACCAGTTTTTTTCGAATTGACTACTACTAACTAGTACTTTCCTTGCTCCAATCCAAACAAGTAGGTGTGCATCACGCGAATGATGATTGGGTTCTTCGTCGTACGTGAACTGTATCCGTCCCTGTGTGACTAGACAGAAATTCGTAGCAGCGTCAGAGTAATGGCCTGTCACTTGTCATCTCGTCTGGTCAACTGCGAACTGGATGTGACATGAAGCCGTAGGAGCCCTTTGAATTCGGCTCTAAATCCCATTGCGAGTTCCTAATTCGGTGTGGGAGTATTATTTCTCAAAATGAATGGCGTGGAACTGACAAAATGTTTTATTTAGTTCCGACCTCCCAGGGTGGTCTCAGAATTAAAATGTCATCGAAAATATACCGTGGACGGAACCAAAGTTCAATTTTGTTCAATTACACTCCAACGCATGATGATTTCGTGTGACGCAATTTACTACCCTGTGGTCATGTATTCAATGTTTTTGTGATATTTCTGTGAAAGTTGTCGTAATTCTCTGCATTCTGAGAATTATGTCGCAACGCTACAATTATAATTGATCTGATTTTTCTATAAAATCTGAAAATGGTGACATTCACATTCGTATGCACACGGCGAGCATTGGCCTAAGTGGAACTAAATTGGGGTTTAGGTTGTTTCCCCGTGGAGAAAGTCCTATACTGGAAATCTGATAAGGAATAAGGAAGCATGACGTTTAGCTGAATTTTATCAAAGCTGTTCGTGCGTGCCTCAAGTTGGATTGGAGTTCCTGGAATCTGGAGTGTCACTGTCACTTTCAGAATAAGAATAACTGAGAAACACAGCCAACTCTTAGTGGAAAACTTGGAATTTCACATCAGTAAGTAGCATGACAGAAAGTGAAACTTTTCGAGGGTGCTGAAGAAGGAGGAAGTGAGAGTCAGCAACAGGAGGGGGTAGGAGGAAAAACAAATACGGAAATGGAACAGGGTGTGCCATACATAAACAATTTTCTGCACCAAGGAAAACCGTGCCATTCCAGGAAGAGCCTTAACGCAAATAAATGAATATCTTTGGAAATCAGACGGCTGACGCTGACGCAACGCATTCTTTACAACATGATGACATGTTTTTGATTTGCATGTTTCTGGTGACAGCAGGCCGTAGTCTACATTCTACCAGTGCCATGTTAACAACATTTGATAGATCGAAAACGGGGTGAGAAATTCACTTTCAAGCCTTCGGTGTTTGCGAAGAAGATCTTCCAGTATTAACTGAATCCATCAAACATTTCAAAGAGCTTGAATTGTTGCAAGCAAAAACTGATTTGTTTAAAATTAAATAAAGAGAATTAGTTTCGTTCTTTCAATTTTAATAGCTTTATATATCTATTCCGAAGGACGTCATAAGAGCCCGAGAGGGCCAAAACAATAAACACCAAGTCAAACGCGCCCGAAACGGACCAGGTTAGGTCAGGCTCTTCCTAAACGCGAGAAACAAGTACCTAACTGTCCCTTAGGTTAAATTAGGTTTTGAACACACGTTTTAGGTGAGCGTTACTGCATTTTTGTGCGACACAAAAAGCGCAGCTCGAGAGAGCGCAGCGCGACAAAAATTAGCTTTAGTTAGACTAACTTAGATATTCAGAGTGTCGCGCCATTTCGCTGGGACAGTATCGTTTTTAACCCTTAATTAAATGAATGTATCTGCTCGGTTTCGGCGTCTCTACATTAATTACCAACTGGTAGCTGAGTATTAAGAGAATGGAAAGATGCATGCACTGAGACTGTATGAATGAACAAGCTGTGGTCGTTTAACGCAGACTTTATTGCTGCAGAAACCACAGAGTCGTAATTGTATCAAGGAGGAAATTATCAATATAAATGCCCGAATGCTCCGAAAGTGTACAGTACGTGTTTCACTTTTATTTTAAAAGAATGGTAGAAAATCGTTTTAATAGAACACTGTTAGGTTGATGCTATATAAATACCACAGTAGCTGAATGCGGTTAATAAGAAGAATGCTGTATTTCTATTTACTTAGATTAAAACCCTTTTTTCATACATAACATTGGATTTAGTGTGACCCAACTTCAGGGCGACTCGGGAGAAGAAACTCGTAATTTACCCACGCCACGTCTTGAAACGACCAACTTTTGGTTCCCTCTTAACTCCAATATAACCCTAAAAACGCCAGATAGTAGTGCATGGCAGTTCAGTTCAGACATAATACTATAGGCAAAGAATGTTTTGCTTCCCATGCGTTGCCTATGTATCTGTTTTCTGTTTGGAGAAAGTCGCTAGGTGGACAGAAATCTGAAATTGCTTTAGACTTTAGACCTACATAAAACCCTGGATCCTAATGGGACAATACATACATTCTCCAAATTCCTGTACTACAGAAACTGTCTTCTTGTTTGGATATGCAGAGTCAGGGTTCAGGCTGTGGATCGTATATCGTGTCGTGTACCATGTACAAACACAAAGGGATGACGCTGAGCTAGGCTTATTGTTTGTGCACATTAAATCCAAGACACTGCTCGTCGTGGACAGAACCATGCGGAGGAGTTGGAAAATGAATTTCGCCCCTCTGAGACAAAATATCTCCAGGGAAAAAGTTTTTTAGACATCTTTTCTAATTGCTCAGCATTTTCTTTTTACGCCCAAATGACCAACTGACCTACCCTTTCTCCTGTGTATCTTACACAGACACCCAGGGAAACAGAGAAACAAGAGAGGCCTAATCACGGGTTTTACGCAGCTTCCACCACACTATTCCAATCTTCTCACATGCAATCTGAAATATGAACCTCTGACTCTCTACTGTCAGTCTCCATGCTACTGATCATTAAGGAGAGGCTTCTTATCCAAACCTTATTTTTTCAGGGGTTCGCTCCAGACTTATTACGTTAATATCTTCACGATTCACATCGACCTGGCACTAATACCCAAATTTTATACTGCATGTTTTTTTTTTTTACTATTTTAAGATTGTAAATAATGCATATTTGTATGCTTTATGCTTTGATGTTTTGCTCTAATTTTGGTGCATATTTTGGAGTTTTGGAGCATTTACACTTTTACTGCATAGCTTGAGACTATTTTAAGGTAGTTCTTCTATTTTATTCGCTTTCTATTCAGAATTTTTGCAGGTTGTTCGTTTTCTTCTCATTATCTTAGTTTATGAATTCTAAACCCATCGCGGATTGATTTCAAATTGATGTTTCTTAAAAATTCTTGCATTTCTAGAAATTGTGTGAATAAATTTGTATCATACGTCTACTTTTTCGAAACCCGAATGCTTAATTACATAAAAAGTTATTGTTGCTGCATATTTTAGTGCATATTTCGACCAAGTTTTGGTACATAGGAGCCTTTCTATACTGAACCTTAAGCAGAATGAAAAAAAACTTAGCCGAGAACGGAAAAGCTTTGCTAAGAACGTTGTCTTACCTTTAAAGGCCTTCTTCCGAAGTTGACAGAGAGTTGGTTCTGATTAGGAATTCTAAAAAAAGGATAGAAAAGTTTATCAGCGTGTGATTACAGGGGCTACTACGTATATGCGAATAAGTTGGCGTTCTTCAACATGAGCTTTTGAACCAAAGCGGCTAGGTATGAAAACTGAATACCATGGCTAATTAGTAGAAGATGGGAACGGTTTGTATAATTACCCATAATTAAAAGTTTGAAAATACGGGAAAAATGCTAAGTGACACGATTTATGAGTTGGATATTAAAATGTAAAGCTTAGAAGCAAATTATTCATAGAAAACGTGTTGTCTCGAGAACGAATCGGTTTCTTAATAGAAAGCCTTAAAAATATGGAAGCTGAAAAGACTACTGTACAAATATTTACTGTATGCTTAAGTAGGCTTACTTTGTAGAAAGGAGGTTAGTGGTTGAGTGATGACACGACGTTTAATTGAAATCAATTTGAGATGAGAAGAAGTGTGGCGTCTGGTGAGGACCAAGACGACGCGTCGAATGGAAGAAGTGATTTTGGATTTTTGTTATCCAAGAGTTGAAGCAGATGAGTTATGTATTTGCTCAACCGACCAGTGTGTACAACAGCTTCTTTGACTCTATTTTGCTCTCAATCGGAAACGGACTTTAAAAGGCTGCTTTCAAATGGACAGCTGAATTTTAGGCTAATTGTCCAAGACTTTAAATTCCGCAAGGAAGGCGTTGGTTGGCTCAGTGCGGATATTGCCCAAATTTTGCTCAGAATGCGTCTGGCTGGTGGTTATTGAAGATAGAGCGTGAGCTTGAGGGTTGGGTTTTGGGTTCCTCAGCTGAGCTGGACCGGGCGTGGAATGAAGCTCGGATCCAAGCCCAAACCCCATTTTTATACCAAACTCCCGAGGACTCAAATGTACGGGCATTCTTCCAATCTTCCCTTCAAAGCCTCCGCAAGAACCACCAAACATTAGTCATCCTCACGCCGTCATGCTTTCCAGCCCATCTTCGTCAATCCAGTCAGGCATAAAATACCTGCCCTCCCTCACATTACTCAGAAGAACATCGCTCATGTCCCAAAAACACAAAATCATCGTAAATGACGGTTTCTATGGGCTCAATAATAAAGCACCTTACTTTTAATCCAGATTGACCTGACAAAATGAACATATGCCTTACGTTTTTTGCCTGACTTAAAAAAAGAATGTAGTGCCTTACTTTAATTTTTTTATTTTCACATATTTTATATTTTTTGCCTTACAATTATAGTTTATGACCTACTTCTTTAAAACGCCCAAAAGCCTTAAAAGAAGGGAAAATACTATAGGTAATCTGTTCAGGAAATGAGATTATCAACTTGACTAATTCTTATGCAGATGCATAAACATACACGCATATGCAAGTGCATACGAACTACTTGATAAATATTCTAATAATGTGATATACTATGTAGTCAAGGATAAGAATGAAGGTTTGTTCACTTTTCTTGTGTTCTGGGCTTACAGTTGTATTCCTATTTCTTCAGTGCGCTGTGTTGTCCTCTGTGTTTTGTCCTGCTGTTATTTATTTGAATTAAAAATGGCGTCTCAGCTTCTCCAGAAATATATTTCAGACAGTGAAAGTGACAGTAGCGAGTCAACAAATGCAATAATTAAAAAAGAATGGACAGCAAGAAATCGCCTTCCTGTACGAGAATTCCTTGAAATAGCGTTAAGAAAAGTTACCGAATGGTCCCGAGTAAGAAATCCGACTGCAGTCAATACGAAGCTATTCGCTACAAAGCTTGCACTGTCTTTGGAACTTCAAACGAAGGCGTATAACTGGGCTAGAAGTAACGCTCAAGTGCTAACACGGACAGCTGGCATGTATACTTACTACTATATTCAGCCAGCAGGCCAGTCTACTTTGAAGGACCTTGACATTAAAACTTTTGACCGCCAGAGTGAAACACTATCTTGGCGAGTCTTTGACACGTATGCCAAATCACATAAGCGACTCTGGAAGATCACTGAAGAGAATGGAAATTGGGAACTGTCCACATGCACGTGTTTCATCTTCCAGAAACAATTTGTTTGTAAGCATGTGTTGGGTATAGCTATTCGTCAAAAAAATTTACAGTGCGTTCTGAGGCAAAAGATATCCCAATCGGACAAAAAAGAAAACGTGGTAGGCCAGCAAAGGCAAATAGAGCACTGCTACGTCAGTAAAGCTTTGTATGTTTGTATTCTTCAACGTATCCCACAACTATAAAGTTTTTTATAACTGTTTTACAAGTGGAATTAAGTGTAGCTGTTTTTAAGATTTTTTTTAACGTGTTTTCCACGTTTAAGTAATAAGTACGCCATAAGCTATAATTTTAAGGCAAAAAAAATAAACAATGTGAAAATAAAAAAATTAAATTAAGGCACAACATTCTTTTTCAAAGTAAGGCAAAAAACGTAAGGCAAAATATTCATTTTGTAAGGTCAATCTTGATTAAAAGTAAGGCGGTTTATTTGCCACCCGTTTCTATGGTTGTTACTTTAAGGATTTCGAAAATTCTTTTATGCCTACAACAAGCTCATACTAGTACTTACTCTTTTGGAGCAGTTACTTTTATAACGTAGCGTTAGGATTTGAGCTCAAATGTATATTTTCTTGCATGGATGAATATTGACGAACACCTATTGTCGGCGAACTGATCAGTGGGCTGATTGTCTACTGATTCCAAATTCCCGATTTTAGACTGCATATTTTTGCGTATTTCATATTGCATACTGTGCATGTTTCAATGTTTAAGATTCTTGGTGCATATTTCATGGTTTTGATTCACATTGTTACCGAAGCTCATAAATACCGCATCATAAAAACCGAAACATAAAAATCGCATCACAAAAACTGCAACATTAAAACCCGCAACATAAAAACTGCAGCATAAAAACTATCATAGAAACCGCAACATTAATGCCCAATGGTACACAATATTTCAAGCCAAAACTCTTTTTCACACAGAAGATCTTAATAAGAAACACGAAGCGCAAAAACGATCGAAAATATAGCCGTACTCAATGCCATGCAGATTATATGCACCAAATTTGAGCTTAGAGCGGATCGGTAGCTTGCTGCTTGCCGCATATAAGGTTAGGTCAGGTAAAATATAATTTAAATACCTAGATTTCACTGCATATTTTATTGCATAGGTACTGGACCAATCTGAAAATTATAGTGCATAGTTTGGCCTATTTTATTTACGTTGAAAACCATTCATGCGGCCCTAACGAGCAGCCATGCAAAGTTTGAGCCAAATCGCACGCACGTGTCATCAGAATCTTGCGTTTCACCACGTTCCCGATTTCTCGTCTAATCCAAACTTTCTCCCAACCCCCAACCCTGCCACTTTCTCCACAACCATCTGAAACATTCCCTAATTTTTTTAGTTTTGCAGAAGTTTTAGTTCAGCATGTACCGTACCGATCATGTTAAAAATTGAGCGAAGAAGCAGAACATTGGCCTAGATACGGAGGTTGAAGGTGGAGGTGAAAAGTCAAGTCTTAGATTAACCAAGGCATGCCGGTTTAATACATTCAAAGCGGCGATGTAATAGTTCTCCAAAGTATAGTGTGTAGGTTTCAGAAGTTTCAATTCAATCCTTTAATTAGGGAGCAATCAGAGAAGGACAAGCAAAAGTTGACGAAATTCATGCTTATTTTTGCTACGACTATAGTCCAGGATTCCACATGAAAGCAGAGTGGAATCTAGACGTCAATATTTGAAAACTTGTTTAGTAAAGTAGGTTAGATATGCAGTACGAGGGTTGTTCTAAATATTTTGAACGATTCTGAAGAAGATATAAAGCAGATATTAATGGAAGAATTGGGCTGAAACTTTTACAACAGGTAAAAATATCCATAAATACAGTTTATAACAAAATTTTAGTCGAACAAGGTGTTCTCTCATTTAAATAAATTCAAAATCTTTGCCTCTGCATTTTTCTTTCGCCAAAAAGTTCCACGATTGAGCAGACGTGAACTAAAATGTGGAAAAAGTTTCAATATCTGTAGATATCATTAAGTAGCATGGACAAAATAATATATTTTGCCAATCACCCAAAATCGATTTTTCCGTCATTTCTCTGGGAAAATATAAAACAAAATAGCTAGACTTCAGCAAAAATGTAAGAATATTCTCAAAATAGAATGATCTTGATGGAAGGCCATCAACAATTACGGCACTGTAACGCAAAGAAAAATGAGAGAAAAATTGAAGAAAACAGGCGTAAAACATGGTGAGGAATCGACTAATAATACGCACAAGCGAAGATGTGTAGCTTCTCTGTACCAGTAGCCTTGGGAATGCATGCAACTTGTCTACATTACAGAAACTAACTCCAAATTAGCATTAGCTGGACTTCCGGACTTCAGATAATAATTAGTATTTGGGAAACTTTGTTGGGTTAAACCAACCCACACGTTACTTCATAAGTCAGAGAATAAGAATCAAGTGACAAGTAAATATTTACACAGCGCGAAGTACTTTTCCTATGCTGCATGATCGAAATTGAGGCCCTTGCAAACCCTATTTGCACATGTGAAAAAGCCTTGCAAGTTTTTGAATGAATGGAAATCCTGGAGTCCGCCTCCTCGTTCAAGGTGTTGCGTGAGTTAATCATCTTCGATTCTCCACCCGAAGTATCTGGTGCTCCGTGCGGATCCGGGTATCCCAGATTTTTCTGTATTCGTCTTTGCGGATCCGGGGATCGGGAGTAGAGTCGGAAACGGATCCTTGCGCCGATGAAACGTTGCAGAAAGTCTTTTGACAGATTTTAGATTTTGATGTGTGGAGTCCGATCCGGAACCTCAATGTGTTGAGAATACGGTCAAACTGGATCTTACGTTTTAAGATGATGCATATCTATGATCAATGGATGAAATTTATCTCATATTCTATATATGCCCTGTATTTGCGGATATTTCCACCCAATTTATAATGAGTGCAATGAAACATGGTTTTTTACTTTACCTATGGTGAAAGTTTCAGCCCAATTCATTCATTAGGTACTGTATGTTTCACTGCGTTTCCAAATTCGGTCAAACCTTTTGAAGCAACCCGCGTACTGCCTGAATAACTTTTTGATCAAATAACTGTCATTACCCTTTTGAATTCGCTCACGTTCAGCCACACGTATGCGGCGCTCGCGCTCTGTGTTAAGTTAATTTACTTTAATAAAGGACCGGTTGATTGCTCACGGCGAGTAAATATCATTAAATGGCACTCAACCTCTGGAAACGTATGACAAGGTTTAGGACTCCTAATTAGCATAAGTTGCTCTGTTAAATGCCCTATCGTACGCTTGGACGGCAAAATCTTATAGTAGGTATTTAAGAAAAGCAAATATCTATGTATCAATCTTATATAAATACGCGGGTGGTTTCAAAAGTTTTAAACGATTTTGGAAAAGCTGTAAAACGGAGAAAAATCAACGAATTGAGCTGATACTTTCACCACGTGTAAGTATACCCTGTGAAATGTATGGTGTTGACGGGAGTCCATTGACTATTCCTGTAACCAAAAGAAGAATTGGTGAAAAAATATTTTAAAAAGTGAAATACGAGTAGGTAGATGTCTGGAAAAAAGGGAAAAAAAAGTCTTGACTAAAGTTTTAGACTAAAATTTTAATAATTTGTTTCAATGTGGTGAATTCGTTCATTTTTGTACGTTTTACAGCTTTTCCAAAATCGGTCAAAACTTTTGAGAAAACCCTCGTGTCCTGCACAATAATCGGGATAAAATGCACAGGGCATTTGATGTTGATTATGCCTGCGATTCATTAAATTTTTTCAAGGAGGGGGGGGGGGAATAAGCCTTGAATGGACGTCAATGCTAAGTACAACCTCTCCAAATCCCAATTAGCCTTTGTTGTGAACTCTTATGCTTCAATGTTTTTTTTGCCTTTTAGTCGAGCTTTTTAATTGATGAGCTTCGAATAAAATGCCGCGCAATATTTTCAACATTATCCCAATGACGTCAAGACTCTATTATACCCAATGCAGTCTAGCGTTTTATTTTCATTTTCAAAAAAACAAACAAATTGTACATAATTACAAGAGAGATTTGAGACAACCATGGAATGACGATATTGCGTATGAATTAATCCAAACAAGTAGCTTACAAATAGATATTATCATCAACATCCAACGTCAACAAGTCCGGGATTTGGGATTTCCAAGTTGGTAAATAGTATGAGTAAACACATGCTGTAATCCAGTTGACGCACTGAGGATGTAACGGAACGGATACAATGAATACTCAGTTCTACGAACTAACTCAACTACTCATCTTCACTGAAAACTCAACTATGATCTCTGACACTACTTGAGAAATCAACTACTTTAATAAATTACAGAATTACAACTGAGCAGAAAACTGTGACACAACCTTAGGGTAAGTTGGGCAACTTAGGCAGTCCTGGTACGACAATGTTGAACACAATTAAATATTGCATTAATAGAAAACAGTCCAGATTATTTGATTTGAACTCCAAAATACATCTGACCCCTTGCACATATCTTATGAGATTTTTGTAAGTTTCAGTTCATCTCCACTAGTACAGAATAGAAACAAAAATTCAGGAAATTGAATCCCAAACCACACCAAATCAGTTTCACATAATTGTTACAGATATTGGGAATTCTTTAAGAGTGCATTACCAATATACCGTCTGTGAACGGAGGAGACCATCTGTAATTGATCACTCAAAACTCCTTAATTACGAATTAACTAGTATTTGCTGCAACCCATTGAATGACATTTAACATTCAAATACAGGATAAACATAATGAAACAATAGCGGACTCGCAGCTTATTTAAGACAATATGCAATTTGTAGTTGGGTTGCAGGTTAGTTTGAGCTGTGCCGCCGCAGGTCTATTTTCATATAATGAGTTTTAGTTTATACCTAGGCTAAATATATTTTCCAATGTTGAGAATAATATTGAATTATTCTGTATTTTTTATTTTTGGCAAAAGTATTTATTTGATTTGGCTCGTTAAATTCGTTAATTATTAAAATCAGCTAAAATTAAATGCACTTCTCGCCGCGGATTGCAATGCCGACAAAGAAATCGGCGTAAAATCGGCGGGATCCAAATCAACCACACGCCTCGGCGCACTGCTCTAGATAGGCTAGATTACCAACGATCTCGAAAGCCAGGTGAAGTTTGTTGGACGATGCGTTTTTAGATTGGAATTGTAGGTTCTGGGAACATGAGATAGGAATGTTTCAGGTTATTTGAATTAACCAGTTTTTATATTTAGCTCAGTTTCCATTTTAGTCACTGTGCAATATAAACGACAACTACTGAGTTGGCTATTTAGTCAACTATGTAATATAAACTATAACTACCGAGATTGCAATTGTGAGTCACATAAATTGTGAGTCAAGTGTGTCATATAAATTACTATAACTATTTAACTATTTATAAATATCAATACATATCCTATTTCGTACAAACGTTACACTTGTAACTTGCACGTAAATTGCCACCGTTAAAATAATACATCTGATCTGAAGTAGCCTGGCTACTAATTGCTAGTTTTCACTCGCTAGACTTCCCAGGGGTCAACCCATAAGAATTACATAGCAGTAGAAGTAGTCAGTGACCCTCCCTCTTCCTTGGGAACACTCATACTGATCCTGATGCGGATTGCGGATATTATAAAAATAAATCCGTCTAGAATATCCTTACTTCGACAAGATTTGTGACTATTTGGAGCACGCAGAAGTTAGTCAGTGTTTTAGTATTTTGCAATTTCAACATGACCTTTTGTTCGGTGGATTTGTGTGATCACGGACCTGTAAACAAATAAGAACTGTCAAAAACGTGAAGTCAAACATTTTATACATGAGTTTCTGAGAGCATAACCTGTAACTCACGTGCGTAGCATAGCGAAGAGAAGCTATATACCCACAAATTGGATAGTCGCGTTTTTTAGCATGGGTATTAGAATTATAAGAATTGGCTTTACTGATTAACAACTCAAAATTTTGGAAAAGCAAATATCACCTCTTCTTCCTTATTTTTTGCACAATTTTATTCACCCTTTCATTTTCCAGAAATTTTGTTAAGGGGAAAGAAATTATATAGCAACCAGGTATTTGTTCTCCACTGCAAAGCATACACCTGGCATGGACAGAGACGTAATGGACAAACCAAACCGCCATGCCATCTCCGATCCTCAGCAAGCACTAGAACCCTTCTATAAGACTCAGAACAGTTCTTCGTTATTCGAATTATCCGCACTTTAGGTAGCTTCTTTTGTGACACGTAACGTTATTCTTACGCAGGTTTTCGCCGCGAGGTTCAAATAGTACGATGGCCTTATGATATTCACGAGTCAAACCTGTTCTTCATCAATTTGTCTACTTTTGGGTAAATTTTGCGCAACTGAAAAATAAATAAGAAAGTCTATTGTTTCAAACAGTGGATATTGCCAGGAAAAGTCCTCGCCATTAATATGTATTTTACGGTATATGCTTTCAAAGTTTTCTACCCCTATGAACCCGGATTTGACCACTAAAGAGTCGCAAGCTTAAGACGTTTCTGTCTTCTTTTGACAAGAACTGTATTCTGATATGCATCGGGCTTAATTACAACTCACCAAATGCATTGATCCGATGTGATTTTAAAAAACGAACCGACGAAGTCTTTCGGCTCGTACACGGAATGAGCAGGACGGAATGGATGGACTCTCCTGAAAGCGGACATAAGCCTCACGGACACTTCCGGGTTTGAGTCTGGGCGAAATGGCACATTTTCCCGACAAAAGCACTCGTCCCTGGTTCATGTTCAGCTTCTTGTCTCCTGCCGCTCCTTTCTCTTTCTATTGAGCCAGCGGAAATCAGAAAAAGGAATTTAGTTAAGGTGAAATACATAAGATCCAGTGGAATGCAACTACAACTTAGCACTACAACTGTGACACAGAAAATGAAAAGAAGCGTTTGGCCGTGCTACAATAGCAGATTTGGTAGCAGTGTAAGTCATTTCGCCTTGCCCACGTGCTCTTACCAGACCAGAAACTAACAAATCAAAGTTGGGGGATTCCACTAGCCAAACTACACAGAGACAGCATGTCAACAAGATGGTATTCTAGTAAAATTATTAAGGAATAGACAGGTAACCAAGAATCCTCAGGATTGAGAAGGAATACACCGGGAGTTAACATCAATCGTTTCACGTCATGTTTCTTGATGTCGAGAAGTCGAGAAAACTGTGGAACGCTAACATTACCTGCGGTAACGGAGCTTCGCAAAGAATCTGACCCAGCACCGCCAAGATGACATAAATTAACCACAACCATCCCTGTGCTAAGGATTTCTTGGTTATAATAATAGTACATTGTATGGATCGCCGCCGCCCTCAGAGTATTGAGTATAGGTATAGAGATGACATTTCGTTGTTTATTTCGGGCAAAAGTTTGTTTATTCTGGTCCTGGTGGTATTTTGGTGGTCAACACGTGACTTCCCGCGCAAATTTAAACACGTATCGCAAATGGCCCATGTGTATTGCATTACTACCAATAGGACATGACACGCAAAGCAAAGCAATCCTGCTGCATAGCTCACATTATGATAGACTTATTATTAAAATGCCCAAAAAACAAATATTTTTTGCCCTGTATTTCAAGCGAAAGTGACCTCAAGTGATTTT
>JAQFXZ010000315.1:0-21944 GCA_034694025.1 Ceratophysella scotica | reverse complement strand
AAATAGTCTAAATTCAATCCACAATATTAATGAGCATAGCATTTAAATTAAATTTTGCGAATTTTTAGGACCATCTAAAGGTTCGACTGATAATACTACAAGCGTTCATCATCGGACCATCCTTTGTGTTCTTTAAACCCATTGAAGCGAGGCCCATCGACTTTGAGAACGAAGGCTTTCTCGCTTTGACCGTGACAGTTGGCATTGGAATTGTCCAAGTGGTCAAAGTATTCGGAAACGACATTTTCATTCATTTGCACGTTCGTCGAAATAAAGGTTAGTAGAATATGCAAATTGTCCGCTATGAGCGCTCTGACCGCTAAGACCTTAAATTCTTCCAAGCTTTCATCGTTGGAATTCGGAATTTGAGCTCTAAAAGTAACGAATTTGTACGCCCTAATCACGAACGAATCACAATTACAGAACAGAGAGCAGAAAGTTGTTTTGATTGAGTTGATCCCAATTGCTGTTTCATTTATCTACCAGGTCGAGGTCGTGAGAGCTGCCGCTGCAAATAATCCATCTCATCACATCACCACCCCAACCATTGCCACAACGGGAACAGGATCCATTTACCTCTGTTGAAGTTCCTTTGGTGTATAATCCAACCATGTATCAAGTAAAATGGCGTAAATTGCAGATTATCCTAATTCAATAAACTGTTTATGGATGATTCACTTGTAGCAAAATGAAACTGACGGCGTTAATTCATACCGTTCAACCAATCATCACCTTTCGATTTCGATATCTGGCATTCTGAAAATTTCAGGGGGTGCGCGTTTTCAAGAAAAGTTGGAAGGGATCTCAGTAACTTCGTTACGAAAGTACTTTCAACGTCCACTCGTGAAAACCCTCAGTGTAATAATTAATTTGTTAATTAATTTCCTCCATGGCAACGTTTGGTACTATGTCAATGAGTTCACTGAGTGGGTTGAAGCAGGTTTCAAGAAAGTAGCTTTTTTGTTGCTGTATCGAAAGTATGATGAATTGTTTGGTTTATTTAGATTCATACCACTTGAGGTCCATTGTTATTGTCGAATATGAACCATAATGTATTCAATCTCCAGTTGCTTGTCTTACTTATTTATTCGCTTCTGATCCCGCATGCGTGCAGCAGCTCCAACCATCTTGAACTTGAAGGAGCTGTCCACCATCATTACGCTCCACGTCACCAAAACCGCATTTACAAACAGTTCAGTTCTCTCCGACGCAGTCCTTGGAAGATAGATGACAGGCTTCACGCTCATCTCACAAGATTGCGACGGCTTCGATCCATTCGTCGGCCTCCAGAGTGGATTCGAAGTAAATATCGTTTCGTTTCTCCTCCCATCCGAGCTGAAGATCCGAATTTGTATGATCTGACTACTCCGCTTACAACACGTTCAACAACATTCGTCCCGGAGACCACCACCGCTGTTACTACAACTTCAACAGCTAGAGCCACGCTCGTTCCGTTTCCGTTTCGCCGATCAACCGAAGTATTTCCGTCTTTATTAAATTGGAGAAGGCCTACACCACAACTCGTTTTCAAGCTCGAATCCGAGCCACCAAAACACTATGTGCCATTATTTCGGTTCAGAGAGACGACGCCAAAAACGACTTCAACTACGACAACAACAACCACATCTACGACGACAACGACAACAACAACCAGGAAACCACAGATTGTGAGGACCACGACGAGGAGATATCGCACAACTGCGAAAACCACCACGCCTATTCTACCTTTCATCAACCTTCCCCAAGAGGTTCCCGAAGAGGAAATAGGCGAAGAGTCGGTGGAGATCTCGGGACCAACATACGACAATGATGTCGATTCTCGCATTTATTACCAACGAATACTGGTAAGATTTATTCTGAAATGTGACCGACATCATTGAATTATTTGTTCTCATGAAACTCATAATGCGTATTTGAAAGATTTGTAAATATCAAACTTTGTAAAATGTGACTCTTTCTGATTTATAGAAGAAAGATGAACAGCTATTAGCCGCTCTATGTCCGAATCTTAACAACTTACCTGTGGAAACCCAGCGCACATATTCCGAAGTATGTGAAAAGCTGAAGGATAGGTATCAACCAAAACCAGTTTTAGTTTCGGATGATGGACAAGATGTGGTTGATGTCGATATGGAAGAGGAAGGCCATAATGGCAAATTCAATAGCGATGGAAGTGACGACGTAGATTTGAACGAAGGGGTAAGGCGCGTACCTGTGTACCACCATTTTAAGTTTTGTACGTTCCGCAAATCGCTAGTCAACACGGTGCTCGTTATTATAACATTCGATAAATTCGTGCAAATACATATTATGCAGGACGAAGGCGAAGGATACGACGAAGATATCGACTACGATGACAACGAGAATAGATGCACAATATACGGTGCTTCGAAAGCTATTGTGTCGTGCCTAGTAGCAGCAACAGTAATTATTTCCGAATTTTAGTAAATGGAAATAAATAGATTTTTATAGAATTTCATAATTTGAGTATTTGCTTATTGATATGTTGTCACTTTCCGAAAATTCCGAGTATGCCACCTGCGCTTGTTGTAGATGTTGTAGGCGGCTCAGTGGAAGCCCTTTCAAATATTTTCTGAGGCAAAATAATCCCGTCAACTTCTGACTGAATTTTGAGGCATTCACTCTGGTCCAAGTAATGCGGAGTTACTATTCTGCAAAGGATTCTTTTTCGGCAAGTAGTGTCACAGTCAGCTTTGAGAGCCACTTCAGCGGCTTTATGATAATTCCTACAAATGAAGAAATCGTTTATATTTTCGGGAGCACAAGATTGGCTTGTGCTTTGGAATCTTACCGATGATATTCATTGAAGGCATTTATATCGGATGACATCCGGTGTACAAATAAATTCAAGGAACTCGGCAAGACATTCGGTATTTTGTAAGCCTCTGTGGCTTTGTATAGCCTGAACCATCGCGGTGGCAAATAAGAATTCTCATTGGCTTCCGTCAAGTTGTAAATCCATGTTTCGTGGTCCAGGACGTTCCAGGACGAATATGGTCCTCTTGCTCCATCAACAGTGAAAATCTTGTATCCCGGATTCAGGTTGGTGAAAGGTGTCAAAGAAGCACCGAGCCACAATGGACTGATGGCTTTGTCTTTGTCCTCAGGATGGTAGTACAACTGGAACTCATCATAGTGCGTGTGGCCGTAGAATTGGGCTTTGACCGTGGAGCTGAATCTAATGCACAGCGATAATGGTGTCATCGTATTTTTGTTCTTTACTTTTGAGCTTAAGATCCTTGATTCATTAGCTGTGTTTACCTGCTAATTATCCTGTAAAAGTTTCTGCTCCACACTGTCCAGCATTCTTCCTGACCTGGCGGCACGTGACCCAAGATATGAACCAACTCCTCTCGTTCTTCTGATTTGTGCAATTCTCTTGTCAGCCATTGAAGCTGGCCTCCAGGATCATGATGCTCATATACTTGCCAGCTAGGGAAGAAATATCGACTTTAGAGCGATGAACTTACGAGTTTCAGATCTGATACTGAGACTTCTGAAACTGCTAAATTAGTCAGTTTGTAGACGTTGAAGGCTCACGTGTTATATGTGTAGCACAAGTTGGTATTCAGGACAATGACCCGAAAGCCCTGCGTGATCGGTATTTCGTAGTAGCCAGCTAGCAGAAACGTATGGAGAGATTCTCGAGGTATCCAGTCACTCCATGCCCTCGCAGCTGCTACGTAGATGTAATCCGTTGACAACTCAGCCGGAGCATCTGGAGGGCTGAATCTAAAGAAAACCGTCACGGAAGACCGTTAAATTCCAGCGAACTAGAGATCAGGATGCGGCATACAAATGTAACTCACAAGTTAACAGGATGAACATCATGGTTTCCGAGGACAGGGATGAGTTTCGTTCTGGGAAAATACTTCCGAATAACTGCAGAGACAACATTGATCGTTTCAACGTTCTTTCGGACATCAGTGCTCCAAATATTATGCGGAACTAAATCTCCTGTCATGTAGATGAGCTGGATGTCCTGATTCAACAGTCAAACAAAGGAATATAAGCGATCTTGACTAATGACAATATTGACGCTTCGTTCGAAGTGGGTACCGGATGTGAGGTGGATATATGCTGGAGCGCTTCTTCGAGAGAATGCAGCGGCAAGTCGCAGCGTCTGTAATCCCCGTAATATCCAGCGCGGTTTCCAAAATCACCAACTCCGTCCTCCAGTCGACAGCAAAGCTCAGTCTTGCAATTTGTATTTGCTCCTGGTCTGTAATCCGGATCCAGATGAATATCAGTTAAGTGGAGCACTTTCAAAGTAGTCAAGTCACGCTGCAATTGAAGTTCCTAATTATTTTTCATTTCTTTTAGAAAGTTTAAAATAGTTTCAACTTTCAACAAACCGGAATAACAGGGTCGACTGTTGATATTCTTGGTCCATGCCTTCTGTGGCCAAATAATGGAGGAGACAAGTCAATATTCCACTCCGTTTGAAGCTTTGTCGTTGTACAGCCCTGAGCTTGTAATACTATTCCGCAGAATGTATTGGCAGTAATTTGAGCTCGATTTGTCAAAATGTAGTGAACTGTTGGGCCAAATCGGTTCACGACACCCGTACAAACTTCTTCAGATGCCACATTGAAATACGTGCATGCAAAAATCGCCTTTTCCATTAAAACTGCTAAGTTTGTCTTCGTCCTGGCCTGCATTCAAACAAAA
Organism: Ceratophysella scotica; assembly: GCA_034694025.1. Classification (NCBI taxonomy): domain Eukaryota; kingdom Metazoa; phylum Arthropoda; class Collembola; order Poduromorpha; family Hypogastruridae; genus Ceratophysella; species Ceratophysella scotica. The sequence continues at coordinate 17,252 of JAQFXZ010000315.1, read as the reverse complement.
TCATTATATGCAAATCGAAAAATTCTTCCAGATCTTTGGAAACTGAAGCGAAATACTTTCCGAGTGAAACCTAGGTCATGCGTGAAATTCATCGTGGAAACGTCTTACCTTCAGGAGCAACAATCCCAAGCTGACACGACAAGCATGACACACAGCATAACTACTGGCAGTCTTCGTGCTCCATTGAAAAAGCTGCCTCATGGGACCAATGTCAGGTAAAAAGGCAAAATTGGGAGTAGGAAACAGAGCGCCATTGGACGCTGGACGTCGTAGGTTACTCGATTGACGGTTCAGCACATTATCAAGTGCCAGTATTTCTTCAAGTAAACTCTCGTCAGATTCCATAATATCGTTATGGTAGAACAGGTTGCTGGCGTTAGCAGAAGTGGTACTGAGATCTGGCGTAGCGATAATTTGAACAGCATCATTTTGGAAACTGGAGCCCTTGAATTGGGTTTCAATCAGAGAGATATTGTGTCGCCCTTGATGATTTGAAAATGGTTGCTGGGTTTTTTGAAACACGATTGGTCGATGGAATCTGCTAGCGGGCTCGCTGAAAAATGGACCCTGGATCTTTCGACTGACCTGTAAACTCGAGTCATCGTCTGGAAAGATAATGGCTGTCGAAACAGAAGGGCATTAACTCGACATTAATCCTTTGCATTTGCAACACAATGTTTATTTGGCTGGTCTATTTTTATTTTTCTTACCGAAGCATGATGTGATAGTCAATCCAACAATAATAACCGTGCAAATACATCCGCTCCGTAAGCTTGGCATTTTGAATTAGATAGAATAAATCACAATATTTAATTTAGAGACGCGGTTCGTGGTTTTGCGTCTGAGTCAATATATAGCATTATTCCGGTGAAAATTAGTCTGAAACACAGGTACTAATCCCTTGGTTAAATGCACCTTAATTCCGTTTAGCAAGTTCGCACTGCTGAAATGTTCACTGGATTACGCCGTCTGGTCACAGCCTTAAGCGCGTGTTAATATTGAACTATTACCTAATTTGTCGAATTCTTGAACTATTAATGCTATTGTCCCACGTCTGTTTTCATTAGAAACACCTGCATAGACAGATGTGATATTTTACATGCTATGATAACCTTCTGATTCCTGTCAGGAGAGTTTAATTAGCATTTATATTTGTAGCCTGACATAACATCCTTCCCCACGGTTATTTGCATCAAATCAAGGAAATTATGTATTAAAGACCTTTCTGTCTGTAGTGGTTCAATACCATGCTATAGCCAACTGTGGTATGTGGTGCGAATTCACAAGTACTCTTCATATTATGTCATGTCATGATCATGATGAGTAGTAGTAAGTAATTACATTATCAGCTTTAGAATGCGGCAAACATGTGCATCTTCATGGTTCACGATAGACGCAGATTGCAAATCACATCAATTACAGTTTCGCATCTTAGTAAAAGCATAGCGAAAAGCAAGCTGCAGTTGCAGTTAATTGACATTATAATTTAATATGGAAGGTTCTCGCAGGTGCCTATATCTGACACTGACACTAGTTTTAGTTTTATGTACTTAGTTGCATTGCAAGGCTGCAGAAAACTTGCCCCAGATGTACTATGTACTACACATGTCAGAAATCATCGGAAATTACAGCCTAATTTGAACTGCTTATACTGTAGACATTATGTGTCAGAAAATTCCGTATTTTCGAGGAAAAACCCTGCGTCAAAGCTTTCGACCGTGATACAAATTGACATTAACCTAAAATTAAGCATGATTCACAAGCAGGAACTTGACATGGGAAAATTTAAACCGGAAGGTGAAATTCATTTCTGGAAGCTACAGTAAAATCTAGCAAAATTATAGTAATTAAAAATATATTAAAACGACATTCATTCTTATTTAAATTCGTAGAGAAGGAATAGCGCATTAAATAGCATTTGTAGTGTTTGTTTGCAGTACATTTTTATTACCAATGAATAATAATTTAGATTAGAACCAAGAGGAAGAAGAGTACTAATAATAGGTCAAGGTTCAAGAATTGGAGCAAACACAACAGGTAACAGGGAATATAATATACTTGTTTTACTTTATAAAATGGCACACTACTAAAATTAATTAAGATTCGATTTCGTATCTCAGAACAAGTAAAACGTCTCCACATCAGAATATGAATTATTTTAAAAAGATGCGTATAATCGCTATACAGAACCTTATTTAATTGTGTATATGGCTATATTACTCTCATTTGGGAAGAATAATACACGGATGGAGATAGGAGCTACTCGACAATCGGAAAGGAAAACTGATATCATCATATCTCACAAAGGACAAGGGTATTACTATCATCAGTTCAACTTGTATTTTCCAGGGACATCCCTTTTGCACCAATATGTATATTTTTGAGCTAATCCAGACATTCCTAAGGGTGCCGCGCCGCAAATAGCTTATGGTTCTATTGCTTTTGTTCGTGGCAAGGTTCCGAAGTCCGAAGTAAAGAAACGGAAAGAACCAATGCAATGGACGCCAATGCCACTTCACAGAAATGGCGGAGTGGCCTCCTTATCTATACAAATATGGATGCCAACGCCTGTTCACGGAAATGGCGGAGTGGTCTCCTTATCTTTAAATGGTGTAATGGCGTTCCTTGGGGTTCTTGGGATTCTTTACTCGAGAACTGTTACGCATAATACATAAGAGGGAGTCACAGTCACAGGGCGGCGATGCTACGCTTACTTTGATCGTTAGAATTCGTCACGTTGAAAGAAAGTAAAAGCTTATGACATGTGACAGCACAACGATGCCTTGTCGACTTAACCCACCATGGCCAATCACAAGCTAAGAGTGAGATGTGCCGAGTTTTATGTTAAAACCATAGTTTAAGCGCACAACACTCTATCTTATATACAGGTGTATAATCAGAGTTTTGACATTTTAGATTATTCTTAACCGTATTATACAACCATCCGGGTGAAATTGAACAAATTAAAAACATGCCCGTAAGCTACGAGTCACGGCTGGAGTTAAAATTGTACATAATACTTGACACCCATAGTACTGGTGTACATGACAAGCAGTTTAAGCGATATTCGTAGTTAAGTAATCTTCAGTCATGTTAAAAATAGATCTAGAAGAACACAGTTCGTCTGTTCTCTCTTCCAATTAAAACTTTTAGCTTCAATTTTCTCATATCAAATCTTCTCAAGGCCTTCGTTCTGGGTAGTCTTCTTGTGTCAAGTAACGCTTTGTCTCGTGTTTCGAGCTTTACCGGTAATAATCGAAAGAATTTTAGGGAGTACAATTCCACGTCAGTCATGTTTAGGTAGTAGGAGTAAGTAGTCTCTAGTTTTCTCAACTGTTAAACACAATGGGTTGATTACCTGCATTTTGTCTATTTCTCCAAGTTACAATTTTGTACAACGTAAATACAGGACGTAAGGGTCTCTAGTTACTTTGTTGGGTTCCTTTGTCCAAGGGATACGTCCTGGGACAAGAAACTTCGTATTCTAATAACATTTGTATACACAAGTAGGTACAAGTACGTACGACGCAATAATTAACAAGTAATTCAAAGGATTTCAACATCTAATATACTGTGGAGATTAACCGTCCATCTTACTCAAATGTATTTATGTTAGTAACTGACACCTGGAGCCCACGCAAACCGCCAACGTCCAGTTGTACGTACTACAATAATGTACTGTACATTCCTTGTACAGCAGGACGTATGATATATCAGAAAATTAGCAAGTGTTAAGTATCTTTAGTACTACTCTTGGAATAAGAAAAATACTAATTACAGTTTGTATGCCGGCTCGGGTTAGTACGGAATCGGATTCGTTTAAAAGTTCTGTTGTCTCTTCCGTTTGGAGTCAATGGCATCAATTATGGGCTGCCGTTTTGCCTGATAGCGCTGTCTCAGGTCATCAATCTCCCGTTCCATTTCACTGTCAAGGTTCTTGATTTTGTGATCCAGGTCATCGAAACTTAGGAACTTTAGCTGAACAAGGAACACATTATTGATTAATTTAACATGTTAACCAATTTCACCCGAAAATTGTGTGAAAACGAGTATGAACAAAATGGCGCGTCTTCAGAAAACGATTGATAGAATGACCTCTATGAACTGAACTTACAAATTCGAAGTCCATGTTGTCAATGAAAGTTTTGCTGTGTTTGGCATTGAATGCTGCTTCGAGGTTGATGGCGGGTCTCTGATGTCGGAGGTCCACTTGAGGATAGGCACCGTCCGGACCTGGACTCTGCCCGTTGCTCGGCGTCGGTGGTCCACCTCCTCGATAACCCAAAATATGTGATGAGGCAACCGACATCCCACTGATCTGACTCAGCTGTCTCTGAAGTCTTTGAGCAAACTCTCGTTGTTCCTCTGCTGACATGTGGGTCGTGTCGTTATAGAGTACATGGGGTTGGTTCAAAGCTGGGGGCAAGTGCACAGGAGGCAGGGTCGAGTTCCCACGTAAATCTACACACACAAGGAAGCAGAAACAAACAACAGTGTTCTAAGGGCTCTTCAACTAAAATTCTAACCTATTAATTACTCATCTGGTCTAATTTACATAATACATTTACGCATGATTGCTACACATAGTGCGGCACATGTTATTAAGCGTACTTTGGATACTCAAGGGTATCTAGGAACAAACTAAGTACTGAAATGGTAACTGGAAGGGATTTACGGAAATGTTTTCGGCAGTTGTCACAAACTACTTTCTTTTGGGTGTCAGAGACGGCCTTAGCAGTCAGAAGTTGTTTATGAGACCCTGTCGGAGGGACCTTGTATTGTGGGAATACGAATCCAATCAGAAGACCAAGGCAGTACTTCAAAAGACTGAGCTGAACATTACAAACCCAGTAGAGTGCTTGCATAGGGTACTCCACAACTACAGGGAAGAACAAATACATGATAGCCCTTCAACAAACACACTTTTGGTTAGTGTGACAAGAAATCATATCAGTTAGTTCATGTTTAATCAAACGAGAGTGTCATGCTGAGGAAAAATATGTAATTAGATTTTTAGACTACAGATTAAAAACCCAATGCGTACCCAACAAGCGTTTAAGAAGGTGAGATCTCAAAACCGGACCGTGCAACCGTTTGAAAAGTTTAAGTAGCACTCACTCTTGGATGGAACCCTTAGCTTTTGTTCAGTATAATGAAGTACTCCCTTTGCTTTATCTTGTGACTGTTCACGCCTAATTTTTCCCAAATACAAGAAGCCCGGTCAAAGGGTGACAGCAGTATTTAAAGCAGCCTCCTAACTTTTTGCTTAGTATTTCCCAATTCCAAAGCATTGCTGATGTAATTTCAAAGTTAACCCAAAATTACCCAAATCTCATGGATGAGGAACAGGAATATTGCACAATTATACAAACAAAATATTCAAAAACGAAACAAAGAAGCAGAACGAATAGACGAAGAGTTGGAAGTTAAAATAGAACAAAAACAGAGAAAGTAATCCCAGCGGAGGCAACAAAGTAAACGGAAGGTTCCAAATACAGAACAGATAACATGTAAAAGTGAATGATCAATAATGAAAGAAAAAGTCAGAGATAGAGAAACAGAAGTTCATATAGTAAAAAAATCAGTAAAATCAAAAAATCAAAATAAAATAAAACCTACTGGAGTAATGTACGTTGGGTTGACTTTGACTCGGGCTCTGTTCGTCCTGATTATAATCTACTACGCGAAGTTGATGATTACCATTTCCCTGCCCACCCTCATAATTCGAACTTGGACCGGGCTGGGCACCTCCACCTTTCTTGTCGAAGTGATCCATGAAGAGTGGACGATACTGCTTCCTGGCCATGTCCATCTCGGCCGTGTCATGCCCTGTAAATTCCAACGTTCATCAGCAATTAGCGACAATTTCACCTAATATCGTCTAAACCATATTTTTATATAAAATTACAAGTTTCTTGTCTTACGTTTCATGGTCGAGTCGTCTTCCTCCCCATCAGAATTGATGACCATGGTTCCCAGATCGGATCCCAGCGTTTTGTCCACGTCGTAGTCCATGTCAGGAACCATGGTTCCATGAGCCGAGTGAGATATCATTGTCCCGTCATTGTCGCCACTTTCATCCAGCATTCCCGGCGTGAGGGTTCCGTCGTCTACGGGCCTCATCGTCTTATCATTTGAATCCTATATAGTTATCCACAATAGTATTAACAAAGTACACTTCGGTCTGGAAAAGAAAAAAGCTTGATGATTAATTACAGCGTTTACTAAGGATGCAATTAAGAGTAGAACTATGGAAAGGGTTAGAGAAAGCCTAAAAACAGTGAAGATGTCAATTGTCGAATACAAAGCTCTGAAATCTTCACAGCTGTTCAAGCCTTCCAAACCTGAAGCGGTTAATATTTACATAATATGTTTGTCAACTCTACCATGAAAAAGTGCTGAACTTTAGAGACGAGATTTTGCATGAACCCGTAAATCGGACTCTGATTTTGACTCTACAATTTGAAAGAAAAAAGAATATGCAATGAAATGTACAAAACGGAATACTGATTAAGGTGCAAATCATATTTGTCAAGTGTGTCGAATGCAAACGAAAAGAATAACGCCAGCTGAAATTGATTTGTGGACTACAAGACAGAACATCACGTAAATACGATTCATGAAAACTACTGAATCCTCAGTAGAATATACCAGAGCTATACAAAACTTCGATACGAGATACGATCGCGTAAAGTCGTATCTTGGGGAATTAGAAATTCAAGTTCACTAAAAATACTAACGTATCATGAAACAGCATATCAATCAAAAACTAGAACCCGTACAAGAAAAGGTAAAGAAAGTAGAAAGAGAAAGTTCCTATGTATAAACACCTCGCATGCTTAAGCATATCAATATCTATCTATGTGGACTAAAAAACGTCAATCTAGTTTAACTACGATGTCTAAAACAGTACCTCAGTGCACATCTGATCAATCTCCACTATCACACTCATACAAACAATACAACGTAAAGCAATTACAGAAACAAAAGCCATGTGCATTGATTTGGAATTGTTGTAGTACTAGTAGAAATCTGAGTACTTACCTGGAAGTTGTTATTGTCGGAAGGTACACTAAGTTTTGTAGGGAAGGTTCCATTCGTTAGAGTTTCCCGTATTTCCCGTGCCTCATTAATTAGTGCCAAAAGTATACTGGCCGGTTTGGAGACTTTGATGAAATCATGATTGAGGAGCTCAGCGGCCTTGGCACGATTATCAGGATTCTGCAAAATGCAATTTACAAAGTTTTGTTAAGTTAATTTATCGAGATTTTCCGTTTCATGCAGCACGTGAAATGGGGAATGTGGAATGCATACCTTAACTAAGCACTTCTGAACGAAGTCAATAAACTCGGGTGACCAGTTGTCAATATTCCTAAAGGAAGGAGGTGGTTTGGAAGGAATCATGAAGATTACTCTCATGGGATGAATGTCCCCGTATGGTGGTCGTCCTTCGGCCATTTCCAACGCTGTTATCCCTAAGCTCCATATATCCGCCACACAGTCGTACCCAATTTCTTGAATTACTTCTGGGGCCATCCAAAACGGAGTGCCGATTACCGTATTACGCTTGGCCATTGTGTCCTACGCCGTACAAATACTCAAAATTAGGCAACAGCTCGCGGTTCAAGGAGTCTCCAGTTATTAAATTAAAGTTAGAGCAAAAATGCTAATATTTGTGCCAAGTTTGGTTATACGTACCGTGAGTTGCCCCGCAACCCCGAAATCAGCCAGCTTGGCATGCCCCTCACTGTTAAGTAGAATGTTCCCAGCCTTGATGTCTCTATGAATCTTTTTCCGGGCATGAAGGTACTCGAGGCCTTTCAAAGTATCCGTCAGCACTGTTGCTATCTCATCTTCCGACAGTGTTTTTCGCCTTAGCCGCATTATGTCTGACACTGATCCAGCTCCGCAGAATTCCATCACAATCTGAAATGTTCCAAACCTGGTATTTTACCCGTACCCCTTCTACATTACAGCTGATAGTTAAAGTCAAAGAGACGAAATGTTGTTTACCCATAAATCCGTGTTCTTAAAATAGGATCCATAGTACTTTACGACATAGGGACTGTCACATTGTTGCATGATTGAAATCTCTTTAATAATTTCCTGAAGATCCGTGTCCACAGGAACTTGCTTTATTGCCAGAACTTGGCCCGACTCCTTGTGAAGCGCTTTGAACACGCTTCCGTAAGAACCTTCACCCAGCTTACAGATTATGTCAAAGACTTCTAAGGGTTGTCTCGTCAAACTCTCCTCCGAGAGCTTCTTGAGCTCACTAAATTAAACACGATTAGGTAGGTACTATTATGATTGAACAATAATGTGAACATTATGAATTCAAGAGTTTATTTTTTAGTTCACAATTTACAATATTTTGTAATACATGACACGACTTATGACATACCTTTTGGTAGGTGAGCTTTGGTTTGGTGAGGTTTCCATTGTAGATCTTTATGACACTAAGTAAGGTCCTTACTCAATTTAGTTTCAACTCTCAAAAGGTGTCAAATCAAATCTAAAATAATATTCAGCTATCAGCTAACCACACACGTCACATTATGTTTTAAACATCGGGTTTTCTGCCCAGGAACATAAACGAGTTCAATAGAAGTAATTCCACCTTCCAAAGGGCGTCAACCGAATCGTTATCAAATTATAAATAAAATTTTTGGTCAAAGCGAAGTTTTGTTATGTTCAGAATTTATTTTTTGCTTCTTCAGCGGAAACCAGAAATGAATGAGAATTTTGTCCATGGCTCCTCTTCTCTGGTCGTAGTAAAGAAACCTACGCGTGTGCAAGGCCTTCGTGTCTACGTAAGCAATCTGCTAGGCTTTTGACTGGCGTAAAGAGAAGAAATAATACATGTTGTTTGTGTGTTCTGCTCCGCTGCTGTGCTGTGGGCTTATGGAATTATTTGTACAGTTGGCCTGCTGCAGGAGCAATGCTACATACATAGCTACACGACGACCGACGACACGGCCAAAAGACGCATTTTCTATCGTCTTGTATTTCTATTGTGTTTGTCTTCGGATTCCGATGGACAGAATGTATGCATGACGCTTGTAATTAGCAGGTGTTATATGGACGGCTGTGTTCATAGTGCATAGCTAATCCGTGCATAATTTCATTGTTTATCTTAATACCTTGTTAGTGCCGATGCCGATGCAAGTATATCAGAATTAAGCTCAACAATTGAGGAAATAAGAAACACACTAGAGATAAGAGATAACTTACATTAAAAATGAAATTAAATAAAAATGTATGATTTTTGCATGCTGGTTTGTTGCCTCGTTCTTCTTGTATAAACGCAAGCAAACGCTTATAAAGGTTTCGTTAAATGCGATAGCCTGTGAGATGTGAGTGAACTGTGAATTATTGACATATTTTTTTCCCTTTCTCGATTTCTGATATACCGATCTTTGGCCTTGTTATCGGGTTCTGATCGAATTCATTCACTTTTTCTCATGGCACTTTGTTGTGCATTAGTTCGTCTAAACGAATCAATGCTTCATTTTTACACTAAGGCGAAAAGACGCCAGACACACACGTGAAAACGGTGTCTTTCGTCCCGGTATGAAGTCCGTAGTCCGTTCAAGAAGTGTTCAAAGTCCAGATTCTCGAACAGCAGTCTGGCAGGCAGCGTATCCGGATGTTGCATGAACTTTCAATGCGTGGGAAGCTCATAAGAAAAACTCGTTGATTTGCTTCCAGGTCTCCATGACAGCCTCTTCGAAATCAAAACTCTTCAAAAGTTTTGTTTGTTAGTTTGAATCACGAATCGTGAACCTAATTTGCTGGTATCCACCAAATTGAAAACCAGACATTTTTAAGTTAACTCATTTCAACGATTTTCGAAACGCTGCTAGTTCTCAACTACAGCTCATCTAAATATAGAGTAGTCTTCTACTTCCTACTACGCCATTTCGTATTTGGCATATTTGGTAACCTTCATCTTTAACCATGCAAGTTCCTGAGATTGATGATATCGTGAACCGTATTGGTGCTCAGCGTGGAGTTGCTGGAGTAATCATCACCACTCGTGACGGTAAGCATAACCACTCCGAGCTTATCTGGAACACTGAACCACACCATAATAATAATAACATGATCGTTTATTTACTAGGAATGCCAATTAAGACCACGCTGGACAACACGTCGACGGTTCTCTACGTCGGTGGAATGCAGACGCTGGAAGAACGCTGCGAGTCTCTCGTTCGGGACATTGATCCCTCCAATGAGCTCATGTATTTGCGAATTACCACCAAACGGTTTGAGATCATGATGGGACCAAGTAAGGAAACATTTGAAAGATGAACTTCAACTTGCTTTGACATTACCGCCCGTTACAGATACGGTTATTCTTTCCAACAGAGGTTGACCACGCAGCTCTCGTCATTCAAAACGTGAATGCCGGAAAGTAGTTCACCCACGACGATTTCAAACTTCCACAGAAAGACGACAACTTTGACAATATTAACTTGTGAATTGGATTCGAGCATCTAACATCAAAATGTATCTTGCCATAAAGAAAATCACAAAAGCTTTGTAGACATGCGCAATGCAACCAACCGACTGTATTTAATAAAAAATATATTTATTAAAATCACTAACTTGTATCATGGATCTGTGTACAAGGGTAATGCATTTTCTTGAACTAAAAGAAGTCAGCAGCTTTAGTGCGATTCTTGTTCTCCGCCGGTTTCTTGGGCAATTGAAGCAGGTCATCCGTGATTAGCTTCCCAGAACTTGTTGACGTGGAAGGCCGAGGAAGACTTGAGGCTGCAGGAGTGCGACTCGTTGTGGAACGGGCTGAACTGGAGCCTGGTGTTGGGGTTGAGGACGGTGTTTTGAGGCTACGCGCTGAACCAGGAGTTCCGAGCCTCTTTGGCGTGTAGGAATTTCGTAGAGCTTTATCGGAGGATCCAATACGGGAACCAAAGTGGGATTTTGCGAACTTCTGGGCCGCTGGAGTCATTGAGCTTAGTCTGTCCATGCTGCTTTTGACAGTGGTAGGTGATGGTCTAAATTGGGAGAGAAAGAATCAAACGTCACTCGTCATTGCAGCAACCTTTTGATTATTTCAATTTGCATAAATATGTAACTCACGTTGCCAAGTGGGATCTGGCTGCTTGAATTGCTTTAAGCTTCTTGTCCCTGTAACGATAGCTCACTTTCTCAGCTAGCTCGATTGCCAGTCTCTCTCTTTTGGACTGCTCAAATATACGATACGGTTTGGATTCAATGGCCGTGGGAACCGGCGTGTCTCCACCGTCAAGTCGAAACGGAGTACCTTCAATTTCTCCCCAAGTCATGAATGGCGAGTCCTCCACACCTGAAGTGAGAAAAGTGACTAATTCAGTTGTCAGTTATCACATTGAGGTACCACAGTGTATATGCTTCTTTCACCGCTAAAAACGGTACCCAACCCCAACTCCAGCTGAGCTGAGATTCTAGTATCCGTATCCATACCTGGAACGACCGAAGGAGTCTTGACATATGAGAATCCATTAACTTTGGGTGTTGCTTTCTCCACTTCCTTTCCATCAACACCGATTTTCCCCTCAACGCTCTTGAATAAATTCACTTTTCCGCCAGGCAGGGCTGTGTTGGATGGTGTTTCAACTGGTGCGACGACTCCTTCCTTGAACGGAGCTTTGTCAAATCGAGTATTCGAAAATATTACTTGAGCCCTCTTCTTGGCCATCTCAACTTCCTCTGCGGGTGTAAATGCCACACCTGAAACCGAGAAGCGAGAACTATGAAGCAATGAGCTTACAAATATGATAGAGTAGGTAGAGTATAAGTTGTGGGTGTGTTTCCGTACCATCCGGAACATACATGACGTAGTTCTTGGTCCGGTAACTCCAAGTATCAATGTCCAGAGGCCTTTCATACTCCGCAGCTTGCTGTTCTATTGTAGGAACCACCAAAGAGTTGCTGAGCTTCTCCTTTCCTTTTTCCTCTGTGTCGTAGAGCCAAGAATACTGGATTAAATTGAAATGAGGATTGATATTAGTTGAATTCCACATCGTTGCTTGCTTTATGGTCATTTTAACAAGCAAATAATTACACATATACGAACCTTTATTCTATGCTTCCTTTCTGCCTCTTCCATAAAATCTTGGAAGCTCTGATTGTCTTCACTGGTGTAGGTATTCAAATAGTCATTGAGACCCAGGCTCGATGGATCATTCTTGGGTCTGGAACTCTTCTTGGAAGAAGTAGAAGCCGCGTCATCGTCCACAGCTGGCTCTTCCATCGGTAAATGAGTTGGAGTACTCGCCGGATTTTCGGATGGAGTGGGTGTTGCTTTAGGTTGGAGATCAATTGGTGTTTCAAACGTACTTGGCGTATCCAGCCCATCACCTAGAAAGTTTTTATACGGCTTTCAATAAGTTTCGTCACATAATATGCCTACATGCTATCTATCTAACAGTTCGTTAGTTGTTTAGATGCACTATCTGCATATTTCATATTTGAATGTTGAATATTGAATGTCTACATACTTCTCTTGGTTCTTGGGGTTCTCTTTCCGAAACTATATTTGGAGTATAGTTCTCTCAGCATGTGAATGTCATTGTTGGCAAGTGCATTCAAATATGCGTTCTGTGCATTCAGCCTTTCCAGATCTGGAAAGTAGTCTCGTTCAATAATTTTCTCCAGTTGCTAGAAGAAAATATAATAATATTCTTTCTCAAGGTCTAACACATAACATCAAATCCCGGAAAGGCAAAAGGCAAAGTGAAGTACTTATAGATGTGACGCCATGCGTCATTTTTAGCCATCATTTGTTATGAAAAATGACTTTCACTTCAACTTACCACCGCATACTGATCCTCTTCTAGAACAATTCTTTTCTTTTTTGAAGGTGGAACTGTGGGCGTTTTGAACTCGGTTACTGCCATATGTTCTTTTCTTCTCAATGCAACTGAGCCAACCGGTGATTCACCAGGCTTTCCAAGAATTACGCTTTTCGTGACATTTCTTGGACTCGGTGTTTGAGACCCAGACCCTGGAGTTAGGTCTTCCATGAATGTATTTCCGTGTTAGGTAAACCTACTAGCAAAACAAAGTTGAAGGTGAAGATGAAGAGTGACTGATTGTGTTGTGTCGTGTACAAATATTTTCAGTGTTCAGCTTCTGGCCTTTACACTTTACGACACCTTACTACTTACAGGTATGCTAGCGTACACCGTATATCCTTTACACCATAGCAGAGGTGTAGGAATTATGATTATGACTTACTTACTTGCTATGTACTGCGGAGAACCGAGCAGAGTTCGAGCACTAGTCACCCAGCTGCCGTTGACAGAAACAGCTATAAAAGCAAAAGGCTGGCGCGTGCGGGTACTAAATAACTTCAGTTCAGGTGTGTTCAACTTTTTAAAAATCTGAAATTCAAAAAATGTTGAATGTAACGTAACGTGTTATTCCTTTCTACACTGCACCTGACTGACATACAACATTTATGCTGAACGTCGAAAGTGAAAGAAATTGAAAGTTATCGTGCTTTGAAGAAGGCGCTGGAAATATATACAGATTCTTGCCTAGTACACACATACCATATTCTACCTTAAGTGAACCAGCGTTGAAGTCACGTTAAAAACATGGCAAGTCTTTTACGTTTGTTTGCTAAAGTAAAAAGTTTTTTTTAGCAACAGCTGAGTACTCTAATCTTCTATTGGTTGGTAAGTATACAGTATGTGTGCACGTAATTACAGGTAATACAACCTTACCAGTCGCCAGTCAGTCAGTCACGTCAACGCAAGTTGAATTGGAAGTCTGAAGTTGAAGTCGGAAATCGAGGTCGAGTTTGCAAATGAGTGAAGAGTGAAGTCGAAGTCAGGGACCGAATATTGGATATCGATATCGGAAAACTGTCTGGTGTCCTACGTTTGTAAACAATTTTGGGGGTCAATATTAGTTTGATTGATGCGAACACCTAGTACTTACCTGGAAGTTTGATTGTCGTGCCGTATTTGATCGTATGTCGTAGTAAATAACAACCACAACAAAACAAAACGTGACTTCGTTTTTTGGGTAATAAATAAATTAAGTATTTATTCAAGTTGCCATTCTTGCCATTCGCATGACTCATTCAGTTATGTCATGGCCATGTTTTATTTGACATTTCCTAGCAACTTGCAACCGGTCAGGTGTTCCAACGCTGACCACCGGTCACTGGTACGAATCACGAGCATTTAGTAACAGACACCGAAACGCGTTATTAAGAATAAAAAGATGATGATGTATGATATTATGTAATCAAAATTGTGATCAAATATTACGTGATGTATGTTAATAGTATTGTGTAGCGGTTTATAACAATTGCCATACATGAAAAATTTGACATATTATCGTATTTAGAATAGGAGAAGAAAATGAAGGCAAAAATTTAAAACGTTTTGGTTGCAAAAAATTGGCAGAATATTGCAATTTCATGTGAGGAGAAGGCCGAGGGCAGAATACGAGAAGATTTTAGTCCCGTGGCAGATTTTCCATGTATTGCGCTGTTGACTTCGATTTGCATAATGGAAATCTTTTGATTTGATCGTCCTATTCCTACATACATCCATAACTAGTGATTAACGATCAAATATGGATGGAGGGTTAGTTAAGGAACAACGATATCACAAAATGAAATGAGTACTTCGTGCATTTAGACATGCTTTCACATTTTGTTAAGATCAAAGCGCTCGATTGTCCATCGACTACGGGTAAATGAATTTCGGGCAAAAAATTGAGGATACACGCTTTACAAATAGTTTCTTCCGCACTGCTTCCAAAAAAAATAATTATGTGCCTATTTACTTTGTAAACTACTGTAGATTCAAAATATTCCTGCTGAAAACACCACAATCCGGACACTGGACACCATGCTACCTGCCACTTCAAATCAACCGACACCCGAGACCGAGACGAGTAATAGTTCAAGTAGCACGTCGAGCTCAAGCTCAAGTTCTGTTGGCTCCCACCATGTTCCGCTACCTCTGCCTCCTGCGGTTGGCACAGCAGAAGCAATGCCAGCCTTACTCCTCAGTCAATCTGCTTGGGATCCCATGAGTCCCGCCAACAATACCAGCACTCTTTCCACTGAAGCCCGACGCCGAGTTCAGTCTGAAATTCTGAATAGCATCAGGAATCCTATTGAAGGGATTTACATGACTCCAGACGAGCACAACATGAGTCACTTCCATGCCATTGTGCTGGGCAACAAGGCCACGCCCTACGAAGGAGGTTTCTTCTACTTCTTCATCAAAATCCCATCCGACTACCCATGGAAGCCACCACGTGTCAAGCTCATGACAACTTGTAACGGAACGGTCCGATTCAATCCGAATCTCTACGCCTCAGGAAAAGTTTGCCTGTCCATTCTCGGGACTTGGGCCGGACCTTCATGGACCCCTTCACTCACGCTCCAGTCGGTGCTTCTCTCTATTCAGTCCCTGATGAACGAGGAGCCGTTCTACAATGAGCCATTCTACGAGGGCAAGCAGAAGTACCGAAACATGAGGAAGATGGCTGAGGACTACTCGGAAGACATTCGATTTCACACGATTCGCGTGGCGGTGCTGGACATGGTGGACGGCTGTAATGGAGACACGCAGAGTTTACCGGATGTCCTCAAGGAGAAAATGGTGAGTTTGTTCAAAGAGAACTACAGCACCTATTCCAGAATTATCACGGAGAATCTGGCTTCCACCAAATACGGATATGCGGCTCTTAGCACTCGACTGGCTGCCATCAGGTCCAAAGTGGAGAAACCCCCGAAGAAATCAAAGTAATGGTACTGAACTGACTACTAACTCAATGACCTCAATCTCGTATTTAGTATTGTTTAGCGACCGTGTTTTGTCCACACGTGAGGACGTCATCCTAATATCTCTTTTCATTGTTCAAGAAGTGTGTTCCGAATCAGATTGAAGCAGCTTTTCAAGTATTGAACCTTCTACTGCGTCGTAGTTCCTAGTGATAGTTAACTGCCCTAATGTTTTGTTTTACTTCATATTCTCAGATTTACTTGGTATAAAGTAATGTAAACGCTATGTGCTACTTTAGAACAGGGCACTCTATTCAATAGTTTAGTTTTTAGTGCACTGTTTGCATTGTGTCGCTCTTTCTCCAGTAGCACATGGAGTTCTTTACTTTGTAACTCTCGTGACGACTACTACTTGTTTATTTCGAAAGCAGAAAAATGTACTTCGAAAGCGTATTGCCGTAGCCAGGTGTTAGAACTCCGTATCATTTACTTTAGCGTGCAATATTAAGTGTTATGTCCTCTACTTTACTATACTACTCTATGTTTAAGTCTAAGCAAGCGGAGCCTTCAGCGATCCTGACTTACGAATTAACCGTGAATTTTGTAAAATTCTAGCATCGGACCACGCACACTGTACGACTAATCTTCCCCCGTCTCCCGCTGCTGAATGAATTTTGATAAGTTCCATTGTTAAATTATTAGTACGTCCGTGTTTTGCTTCCGTGTTGTTTCTTTTTTGTAGATGAAAGTAATTTATTAATAGTATACTACACATCAATCGCAATTTAGATGAACTTCATTTAGTGTTAGTTTATTGCAAAAATTACAAGTTATAGTAGAGAATATCGAGCGTGTATTAGTTTTTTCCAGACATTAATTGACCAAATGTGCCACTGCAACTGAGACCTGTGAGCCTCTTACGTGAACGATTTTCTACATTGTTTGTTTGGCAATTTGAATAAAATGAAATGAATTTTGGTCTTGCGGCTTCTTTTGCAGTGGCACATTTTTCTATTGGCTTTTCAATTAACTTCTTTACTTGCGACTTGTGACTCATCAGCCGTGGTGCTTCATAGCGAGTTGGGGTGAAAGTATTTATTCCTGCGTGTACTTAGTAATTAATAGTGGGTGGGTGTGCTGAGGCTGATTCTCAAGGAGCGGTTAATTAATAGTTGCTTTCAATGTATTCCTTTATGAGCGGTCTGAGTGTCGTCAGACGTGAAGCTAAGCAACTCTGTTCTGTTCTTCTAATGAAATGCCTACCTAATTAACCATGAACTTTCTCCCACTCGTGTGACCTTCATAACATTTTACGTGGAGATCATCTGTGAAAATTCAATAAATTATGTTCAAGAAGTTAAAAAGTTTGTACGTGAAGTTGTGTTTGTAAGTACTTAACCAGTTTTTGGTGTTAAGTAGACTCACTCATTCAATTTTTCACTTGTGTGAGCCATGCAGTAGTAACGCAGCATACAGCACAAAAAATTCGTGA
>JAQFXZ010000314.1:0-21974 GCA_034694025.1 Ceratophysella scotica | reverse complement strand
TTTGAATGCGATTCTCAGGAAATGTATCTAAAAGGTCGAAAGCCTAATAATGCCTATCCACTTCTCAGCTCCAGTGCCATGAAGATGACACAAGAAATCGTTGCATTCCGCTGGTTTCCGGTATTTATTCTATTCTCTGTTGAACCACTATTCGTTTCGTAAATCTGCTCCATGCATATGCGTACATAAGATTTGATTTTTGCTTGCTATTTTAAGGTTACAGATCTTCTCACCCGAGATTATACTTATCCAAGCAATTTTTGAGGTTAAGGCTACACTTTAATCTTGCAACTCAGAAAATATTTAAAACCTTATTGCAATGGTGGACGCTATTTCCTCGCCTGATCCGTTACAGGATAAATAGCACTATTTTTATTTATTTTTTATTATTTATAAATAGCACTATAAAATCAATCGAAAATCTTAAACTCTTTCATTCGTCTGTTGAATCTGCACGGAGCAGTAGCAGCCGCTATTATAAATGCAGATTGAATACACAAAAGCCTTTTAAGTCTGGTGACCTGCAGGAATTCAGCGCATCAAAAATGCCAACGGTACGAAATAATTTCCAAAAAATATTGAACAGGAGAAACTATTGTTTACAAGGAATGTTCAGTTTTTAATTTCATACGAAATATTATTTTATTCATTAATTTTCACCGGTATTGTAGAAGCTATAAAAAGTAGACAAATGAATAGACTAACCTTGATAAACTGAACAAATAAAAGCTGCCCGAATAGATATTTTTATCCTATACCTTGCTTCCATTTTCCTTCCCTCTTGTGCTACTTAAATTTTAATTTCAGCCATTTCAAAATTGACCTAATCTATCTCGTTTGATGTTTTATGGCGACAAGAGCTCGTGGAAACTTTGCAGAGGAATTTTGAGTCTAAGGAAGCCAAGATGAGTACAATGCAGAGCAATGCATCAAGCGCCTAGACAACTTTCGACAATGAGAAGCAGAGACTCGAAAATCAACTGAAAGTAAAAGAGAAGAGCATTACTGAAGAAACGAATTACAAGATAGGTGTGATTGAAACTGACACGGTCAACGAGAAAACTCGGCTCGTCAACAAAAAGGATGACCCGTCGGGGAACATTGCTGGTGTAGACAATGAGATAAAAGCTCTAGAAGAAAATAGGCGTCAAACAGTGAGAGAACATGAAAAGTTGAAACATGATAAGATAAAAAAGGACAAAGAGGTTACTAAACAAATGATAGAAAAGCGGAGGAAAAGAAAAAAGAGTGGGAAAAGAAGGAAACAAATTAGGCTTCTTTTATCAGTAAAGCAAAAGAAGATCTTCAAGATCAAGTTCAAAATCTGGTCCAAACTAACCTGGTAGCTCTGTATAAATTCAAGCCACAAGCAGGAAAATATTGGTACTGTCACTTCTAAAATCGTTAAAACTTAGTGTAAAAATTATACTCTACGATATTGAATATTAGTATTCTTGAACAAAAACTAATCTAAAGTATACACCAGCATAGTTGAAAATGAAAGTGTTTCGCTCAGAATATTTGCTTTGATTCAAAGCTTCATCCGGTGCAACGACCATCGCTTACGGAATATTTCTATAAAGCGATTTTAATAGCGTCTTGTAGCTTAAGGACCTTTTGTAAAGATTTGAATATATGTTCTATGTAATATAATGTTGAATAAAACAAGTAGAAAATATTTGGTAGAATTAGAACGCGAGAAATTGTTCACGTACCTAGTTTTTGGGACTAATTGCAGATTTTTAGAGTTTGTAATTGTCTACAATTTTTACATAAATATAGTTGGCTCAAAAGCGAACTTTTGTGTATCATATTTTTGCATGGTTTAGGTATTTAGTGCATATGTGCTCATTTAACGTATTGCAAGTTTTGGAGCATATTTTCTGTTCTATGTATTATAATGTTGAATAAAACAAATTAGAAAATTTTTGGTAGAAAAATGATGCTCCAACAAAACAATATTTCAAGTGGTACATAAGGCAACCTGAAAACTTCCTTCCGCTCGGATAACACGGGATTGACGCACAATAGACGAAACCGACCGTGGCATAGCCGCGCAAGGGGTAAATCACTAATTTATCAAGTATGTATCGGTAATACACAGTGACTGTAAAACCGGCATAAAATTGCATTGACTCAATTGGTCTACGGCCATATCAAATAAACTCGGCGAAGATGATGATTAACTGTATCCACGTGCAGTATAATCATTTGAAATAGATTTTCCAATTCCAAATATTACAATTCCAATAATTTTGAAAATATCCAACTTTCTGGTCTCCGACTTAATAGTCTTTACAAGCCTTTATTGTGAATAGGCTAAAATTTGGTTTGCAAAAAGTACAACGAAACCCTATTGTTGATCCGGAAATATAGAAAAATAGAAACCCTACAGACTTCAGAAAGCACAATTATGTCTAGGTGACACTGCTTAAGATTTTCTCCTAAATCTGAAACAATTGAATTGCGCTTTTGCCAAAGCGCTAATTTAGAGCGAAATCAGATATCAAAGCTAGCAATTTGACAAAACAAAATATTTACAAGCAGCTGAACAATATATGCATGGCTCAAGCCTCTTCCGAGCTCAATCTTAGCAATTGAATTCCAAATTCTCCATCGGTAGACCACAAGTGCCTAGCCTAATTAATCCTATTCCGGAGGTGACAGCTGAAGCTGAATGTGAAAGCAATTGCGCATCTGATGCGCATCAAGTAAACGCAACACTTCAGCTTTCATATTGCCATTACTACAGCTAACAGAGTCCCCTGTATCACATTTGCTGCACTGGTCGACGGAAGACGGACTTGGTCTGCTAATATTCTCAATTGTATTGACGTTTGCCTCCAGAACTACGGGTCAAGAATCTTGGTGCCTGGCCAGGCAGGGTCAACTGGAGATCTGAGCGGGAAGGACGTCCACAGATGCATGGCCATATTGATGTCAAAGAAAGGGAGGTACTAGCGAACGACACGCGTGTTTTCTGCTTACAACATCGTCCACACACCGCGGGAGACCTTTAACAGCCATGGTAAGCGTTGTCAATGAGTACGCCCTCAGCTCTTGCCGATTAACTTCTTGGTGGGAGATGCTCTCGACACAGACGGATGGGGGAAAGTAGTTGCAATAACGAGGGTGTACGGGGTGGAGGATTTACTGGTGCACTCAATTGGTGGGAGCCCCAATTAACTTATGCCGGAATGCCTCACCGAATGTTGGGCGCCGGGGACTTTGGATCAGTAGAATGTCATGTAAGGGTGGCTGAAATGATAGGTCAGGTGTTCAATCGAAAGCATAAGGCCAGGAGGGCGGCTCCACGCTAGAGCCACCAATCAGATAGCAGGCCGTGAGCGAAGCACTAGAGAAAGTCTCAGAGGAAAGCGAGAGCCACGGGTTCCGTAGTCAACAAGCCCAGAATTGGCTGTCGCCTGGCGGGTGAACAATGGACGGTAATTGAGTCGATAGTTCGTAAGTAACTCTCTAGTCGAGGAGTTCGATTAAATGTTTTTGATGTAAAAAGTCATTACCAGGCGGATCAAATAGGGACGCCCACGTAATGTAGCTCGTGTGGTCAGGGGCCGTACGAGGCCGGATCCAGACGGCTTGAAAAGCCAGGGCCGGACCAGTTCGGGGCCGGACATCAAGATCAAAATACTCAAAAATAAATTTTAGAGAGTAGAATATATTTTTTGTAAGATTATATAAGACAAAAAGTGCAAAAAAGATGCAAAACAGATACATGACAAGTTCGAATTTCAATGGAAATTTTCTTCATAGGCACGTATTGCTTGTTTGGCACGCATAACATACACTGAGTGCATTTGGGCCTACAGCTTTTTGAAGGTCTCTGTTTGAACGTTATAAAGGTACATTGGAAATAGGACTCTCAGAGAAACTATTTCAGATTAGCCGAATGTAGAACACATTACGAGCTTGCATGAGTAGAACTAGGCCTGCTGCTGTAAAAAGTCATAAAAAATTGACCGTTTACGCGAGTGTACGAAACGCTTTTTTGAATAGAGTCAGATGAAAATGTCAAAAATTGATGTATTTTAGTTTTTGACAACCTTATTTGAAACAAAGCTACTAGGCCTTTCGTTTCGAAAAAATAGGTTGAACTTGCCCAACTATTTAGTAGGAACCATCATCCAACCAAAAATATAACTGATCTGTCGTTTTTGATGAACTATTTTAAATAATATCCAACAATAACTACCAGAACTGTAGAATCTGCCTATCACAAAAGCATAATTTAAGGCGAAAAAGTGAGATAAGTTGACGAATATTCGCCTTCAGTCATATTTCGTTGGCACGGCAGTAATTCAATTAGTTGAGTTTAGATACCTACATCTTTCAGTTTGAGTTTCAGTATTTTACGTACTAGTATAGGATAGGATGGATTCACTATTTAGAACGAAAATCTAGCACTGCAAAAACAAAAGCATACAATATTATTTACGGAAAGTAAAATTAATATTTTGGGATTGAAAGTTTTTCGGAGAAGAATTGTGCTAGAAACAGGGCTGACACAGCTAGAATCATATTTCTTCACATGCGTTTTGAACAATAAATCGGTGTGTTGCTAGCGATGCGGCTAAATCAAAAACAAATCATTCGATCTTGCATTCAGTATTGAAACAGTAAACAGTGCGAAATTCTTAGCCTTGCCAGTCACTGTCACTGCTTTTGTAAGGAGAAAGCAAATAGCATTATTTCAGGATTCAAAACTGGTCAAGAACTCTACGTTTTGAATTAGCCATGAGAGCTTATTTACTGAAGTAAATTGCTCCAGCTCACTACCTGACGTGATAACAAACGGCATTAATCAATTTATGTCGGAAATGGATATAAAAATTAAAGAGAATTTTGTGGTAGTTTCTTTTTATTGTTTTCAATACGGTGAAACTGAAAATTAAATCCTGAAAATCAAATGCTGAAAATGTAGTAGAAAATAATTTTTTCAAGCCAGGGCCGGACCAGACCTCGTACGGACCCTGCGAGTGGTTTCCTTTCCCGAGGCCACTGACCTGTGGATCAGGACTAGTGTAAATAGGTTAAATTCTGGTTGGTACGTCATGTTGTCCAGAGCTAGGACGGAATGGATTAATTCTCATTAAGCACCGTGAGTAGTCATGCCTCCAATCGAGATCTTGGACTATTTCAGATACGATATGGTCGTGTGACCCCTTAATTTTGATATAATTTCATATTTATTAGTCCATATTTGTATCCATTCAAATTTGTCAGTTTGTCATTTGTAATTACGGCAGAGCTAGTTTACCTAATAGTGCATGAGATGCAACAGGAGCGGATGTTTCGGGTGACAGAACCCAGAGCGTGAGAACGAAGGGAGTAGAGCAGTACTCACCCCAAGACCTTTTTGACGCCGTGCGAGGGGATTGAACCAACCCAAGGAAGGGCGGTCGAACTTTCATGTTGTAGTGCAAATCCTTATGTAGATAGTTGGGGTAGTAACGAAAAATCTAAGTCTCATTCCGGTTCCAAACTTCAATCAATAAACACCCAGCAACGTCTTGTACTTCTGCACGGAATCCGTACCTTCACAATATCCTGGATTTCGTCATAACTGGAATGTATTTTTGATGAGGAAAAAGTGGTTCAACAATACATCCCCGACACCTTACACCTTTAATATTGACCCTGCTCCATATATTGGATTAGATAGAGAGCGAATACGGTTCTTGTACACTGGACATGAAGCCTTCAAGTCGATGTGCACATAATGATATTGTGGGGGCATGGATTGTGGCCCAAGCCCGTCAAAATTTAAATGCTGTACATAGTCGCAGGCACCTGGGGAATAAAACTTGTGAATTTTGGGAATTAGTGATCAGGCTCTAAAGAAGGACTTTTACGACATGAAATTAGAGCCCATCATAAAGATCACGCAGTTGGTAGCTATTCACGTTCGACCTAGACAAAATCTGAGGACTAGGC
The DNA here is from genome assembly GCA_034694025.1 of Ceratophysella scotica. Classification (NCBI taxonomy): domain Eukaryota; kingdom Metazoa; phylum Arthropoda; class Collembola; order Poduromorpha; family Hypogastruridae; genus Ceratophysella; species Ceratophysella scotica. The sequence goes on along the minus strand of JAQFXZ010000314.1, from coordinate 16,019 downwards.
CAAACAGACACTTTGCTAACTGAGAATAATTTGGGCCGGCGCAAATACACCGTTTTGGGTGTCTCGTCAGCTACCCGGGTAGAAATATCCAAAAGTTGGAAAATTAGTGTTGTTTTTTCAATAAATTCGGCACAAAGGTCCGGATAAGTCGCGCGACCGGGAAAACCGCCATTGCGCTGGGAGTGGGTGTTGAAGGTGGGTCATTTAGCTACACTCTAGCATTGGTCTTATTCGGGGCATTCGGAAATTTTTCCGGGAAATGTGAACTCATTAACAGGAATGTAAATACATTATCCTAATGTGAGTGTCAGTTCAATATGGTAGATTACGCCATCACAGTATTGAATGGTATGAAATCATGAATTCTGTATTGCTCCACTGACTTGACCTAAATCTTAACATTAAACAGTTAACTTCATTGTATTTGCATGCGAAGGTGCAAAGTGACGTGCAATGATTTAGGATGTCGATGTCCTTTTTCACAGCTTTGTTCTACTATATAAAAAAGCTCTGCATAGAGAAGCTGGTTCAACCTCACGGACTTCGAATTAAGACAAACTTTGATGACAATTTGTTTTACTCCAGTCAGTTTAGCAGGATATGAATACACTATCCAGTTGGTGTGTTATACCATTAAGAATATAAGAGAACCGATTTCATAAAAAAATGAATTAAAAGGTTCATGATGATTACTTCAATATTCCTAAACTAATACATTCATACAGATTTTTAAAGTTAGTATTCAGTTCATAAAAGAATATCGGATAAAGAACCGGTCGAAATGGGGTTACTCACCAAGATCTCAGACCAGAACTTGTCAAACTACAACTTAGCTGATAAAACCAAAATAGAAACACTGTTTTGTGCAAAAACATGAAAAATTCGTACGGAAATCTGAATTATCTTCCTATAAAGAACATTGCCGTACGTGTCAACAAATTGGGTTGAGATCATGGCGTTAAGTCGCCTTCTGTAGAAGCTTAATTTTATAAAGATTTGCATCTCCATTTGTAACCTTGCATATATTTTCAAATATATCGCGCTAAGACGAGCATTGACAAGGAAAAGGTAAAGAAATTAATCAATTGCCTTTACTTAGTAGTACTAAATGCCATGTTTTCATAATAATAGTAGTGCTATTGTTAAAACTAGAGATTCCAAGCCGTAAACATTTCACTGTGATTCTTAGCCTTCAAGTTCAAAGGATATTAAGGTAAATTCGATTTCTGGGACCGGTGTAATGCGATGCTACTAATTTTTTGGCCGGGCTGGGCGAAATCATTAGCATATGATTTTCAGAATCAATACAAAATGATTTTCAGAATCAATATAAAAATATTTTAAAAAATCAATATATTGTGAGGGAGTGCACATGCACCCCTCGAATACTTTGTGAGGGAAGGCAACATCTACTAGTTAAGTCGGCGGCTCTGGCTAACTTTGTTGCAAATTGAAACTCGGGATTCCGAGACAATGTGTAAATTTTGTTAAGTGGCGGGGCTTAGTAAAGGGGGCCGTAAAGTAGACTCAGGGTGCGAATCTGGCCAGTTCACTACCCTTGAGAATGGGACCCTGGATTCATGTTAACCTAAGAATTAGACTAAGTTTTAATAAATACACTTAGTAGGTAGCAGATCGGGGCTCAGTCTGATCCTAACCTTTCCAGCTAAAACAATCAGCCAGAACCGACTAACACCCAGATTACACTTTTCACAAAGTTGAAAATAAAAGAGTAAAATCAAAAACAAAAACCAACCTCTGAGTTAGCTGTTCTCATCAGCCAATTAATTAGTTATTAAAAATTCGCTACTAAATTAAATTGCACTGCACGCGCCTCCACAATATAATGTTTCTACGAATCAATATAAAATGATTTTCACAATCATTAAAATATTCATTTCAAAATACTTGACCAAAAAATTATCGGAAATTGTCCTTCATATTTTTTGATTTTAAATCCGGATTTTATTAACTACTTGGTGAATGTCATAAATCAAAATTGTTTGTAGTTTTTTTGAAGTAACTATGATTGACGATGTATAAACCCAATTTCGCCGATCTCATCTATTAAAAATCTTCAGCGTAGTGCTGTGCAATCCCAATAGCCTGGTTCAAAAATAACTGACCTTGGGAATTTCTATCTCATAAAGCGCCAAAGTGTTCTATTAGGACAGTGTCTTAAATTTCTAAAACCCCAGAATTTTCAAATAATATTAAGAGGTCGCTACCCGGCTATTTGACTTGACGAGTCCCCCGAATCGGACCTATGCCAGAGTATGTCCACATGACCCATCTTCAACACTACAACTCAGCCCAATGACGGTTCTCATGGTCGCGCGAGTTATTGGGATATTTGTGCCGAATTTCTGAGTAAAAAAATAATTTTCCAACTTTCGGATTTTTTCTACCCGGGCATTTGACGAGTCCTTCGAATAGGACCCATGCCGAGTGTAGACACATCACCCATCTTCAACACGCCAACCCAGCCCAATGACGGTTCTGACGGTGGTGCGACTAATTCGGACATTTGTGCCGAATTTCTGAGGAAAAACTTCTTGTTCAAATTTTCGGACTTTTTACCCGGGTATTTGAAACTCACCGGGCTAGAAAGTTTCCAATTTTGTCGTCGAAAGACTTAGGGTGGATATCTGCCCATTTTTACATATTTATAGGATTTTAGATCATTTTTTGTTGTGGGCCACCTTGGTGTTGCCATCCTACAGGATAGGTTAAAAGCATTCCTCTTTAGGTGTTCCCAAATTTGCCAGCTTTGTATGTATCTCTGTCAACCAGGAATTTCTCATCTTTGTTTCAGGGGCTCATACTCCGTTGCTAGACCGTCTGCCGCACGTAAATGTTGACGAAAAACGCGCATTTATTTATCTTTTAGCTTTTATAGCTTTTATCAGGTGATGTGGAGTCTTAACCGGTAATCCGCTCAACCTTTCTCTTCCACATGTACCGCTTTCACTTGCAGCACGCTCCTCTGTATCACCTTTACCTGTGCTATCGACTGTGGATCTACTGGAGGTGAAGGTAGTTGATTTTTCACGAATTTTAGTAGAGTAGGGTGCTTTTAAATTTGCACAGCATAAAATTATTATTCCTATTGAGAATTCTACGAGAATCATGGCTTTTGCAAGATTTCAATTAGATCTCTAAAGTGAGTTAAAGCAATGCCTTAACCTACTTATACGTGCCAAATGACACTGTACAAAACTATGCGTTTTATTCTAAGTCAGAGTCAGAGATATGCACTTGCAAGGACCATCCCTGGTACCAGCAGCTATCTTGCATATGACCCTAGAACAAAATAGTCCGAATGCCTATCTTTTCGGATTCAGAGAATCATCGCGACCATCATCTGATACGCGAACACGACAATATGGACATAGATCTAACGGACGTCAATCATTACACTGCGCAATATTGTGTTGTTGACATGGGCAATAGTGTGGCACGGTGTCAATGCTGTGGCACAGAATCCGGAGCCTAACTGAAATCTGTTGAGCAGTCAGAGTGTACAGCTTGGTTGTGCAGTCAAAGTGTATAGATTGTGTGTACAGATTTCCTGTGCGGTCAGAGTGTACAGATTGTGTGTACAGATTTCTGCTTCTTAGATTCGTTATACTCTTGGAGGAAACCCGACACTCTCCCTCCCTTTTTCTGAACAGGTGGCTTACATTTTACACGAGCTGATTCATGCCATGTCTAGTTCATGCACGCGACAGAGTGCCCAGTTAACCCAGACAATATGGGGCAACTCCGACAAAAACCCCCGACCCGCGGCTGCGTTAACAACCCATAGTCTTGAAATCATGCATGGGATATTCCGTATGAACAGTTCATGCAAGTATACTCTACTAATCTCCAGGTAAGTATTCGTTTAGTTTGCACTGGCATGTAACTCTAACTGTTCTTAGCATCTTTGAATTCAACCTGTGTAGTAGTGCAGATCCAATATTTTTCTGACCTTGAAACCTGGGGAGAAAAACTTCACAGAACTTATATCTAATTGATGAAGACCGGCAACGGAGAAAACCACTATATTTGGAACAACTCTGCTAACATCTTTGCAAAGTATATATTTCCTTTATGAAGCGGCTGGGATCGAGCAGGAGCTTTAGAAGCGAAAATGAAGAGGAGATGTTTTTCGACCTGTTTGCCGTTGCCACTGCTCCAAATACGAAGAAGTGAATCCTGGAGCAATTTAACTAATTTGAAGGAAGCTTGCGAATTCTCTTCACAACGTCAAGCTTAGAGTTAGGAGTAGCCATTTCCAATATTAGAAAAGTTTTGATTAGTGGCATGAGCTGTGACGCTGTCGCTTTGTTCCAACCAATTGGAAGAGCTGGTCGCGATGGTGCACTTACGGAAGCAAACTTTGATGCAAAGTTTCAATATGCAGACCCAGTAACTTGTCTTATACCGAACTTTGATCTCCGTCAATCTGCACCGTTGGAGCCTACTGATTTTGATGTACCTGAAGAGGAGGATGTACCCGAAGAAGAAGACGTTCCTTTCTCACCTGGGGTTAAAGAATATCTAGTTACTCTAAAAATTCACTCAACAAACTTTGAGGCAAAGAACTTTGGTCTCCGTCAATCTGCACGGTTGGAACCTTCTCATTTTGATGTACCCAAAGAGGAGGATGTACCCAAAGAAGAGGACGTACCTTTGTCAGCTAGGGTTTTTGAAGACATAGTTCCACTAAAAATTCCCTTCACGAGGATGGAAGAGGAAGAGATTCGAAGCATTAAAAAATAATATACGCAGTTTAAACTCGCATCTATCTAAAAAAAATTCTAATTCCATAGGACGTCAAGTTGAGCATCCATGAAACAGAAATGTTATTTTTTCCGACATTGTTTGTCAAGGTAATGCTATTGGCTCTTTAATAAATAATTGATCAGCGCTTTTGGCTTGTGCGAGTGCATCAAATTCGTATTCTTTTTGAGAAATAAGTATCACGGCTTTTGCAAGATTTCAACTAGATCTCTAAAGAGATTAAAAGCAATGTCTTAACCTATTTATACGTGCCAAATGACACTGTACAAAACTATGCGGTTAATCTAGGTCAGAGTCAGAGATATGCACTTGAAAGGACCATCCCTGGTACCAGCAGCTATCTTGCATATGTTCCCAGAATGGAATAGTCTGAATGCGTATCTTTTCGGATTCAGAGAATCATCGCGACCATCATCTGATACGCGAACACGACGCCATGGACATAGATCAACCGGACGTCAATCATTACACTGCGCAATATTTTGTTGTTGACATGGGTAATAGTGTGGCACAGTGTCAAATATTAATGCCTAGCCACTGTCTATCTTAAAATCGATCTATTTAAAAACTAGTGTTAGGCGCAAGAAGTCTCTAACTCCGACTCGCTCTTTACGTTAACGATTTGAAGCAAGACTACAGTTGAGAACAATATGACTGATTAGGTTCCCTGGACACCTTTTGGGTACACCCAAAAGGGCCTAATTAGCCTCCCCAGGAACCTATTCAGACTACCAGAGGACCTAATTTTGGTTCCCATAGGGACCTAATTTGTCCCTTCTATCAGAGAATTCCACATTTTCTGTAATATTCTAGCTTTGAGAAAATCAACGAAATAGGTGACGTTCGACGACAAAAAAATTCCCGGTGGCTATGCAAGAGATTTCAAGTAAATCCATTCATGCAATCGAAAGTTATGGCAATTTTACTGTTGCAGGGCACCAGCAGGCCCAACCAACCAACCTAGTTTCGTAACTTATTGCAGAGATCAAACAACTTGTTACGGCATATTTAAATCCTTGAGCTAGTATCCTTGAGTTAGTATGTATGAGTTAGTATGAAGAGAATAGGATTATTGAAATTTTTTGTAGTAATTTACAAGTACGCCGAAGTTTTGGGATTTACCTCCTGTGATGCAAATCATTGTCATTCGTAATACAATCAAGAGCATGAATATGGAGCAGCTTGAGGCATTCGTGACGGAATGCTTCCCTTTCATGTTTGCATACGAATCTATTGAACTTCCAGCGCTTGTTGCAGCGTTTCAGAGCACGCACATGATAACCGTCATTATAGGAGTTGTCATGAACGGCATTCCTTGCGATGTGCGTCTTCGCCTTGAAACGTAGGCATTTGCAAGATGTTTCTTAATTCTCCCTCAACGTATTCCTGCAAAACATTGGAATAGGCACACGGTTTACAGGATGCTCTACGAACATCTCGAACTGATGCAGTATGGCGTATTATTCTTTTGTGCGGTGGACCGCCAAAGCCAGAGGGTTTACATGAATGTGAATGGTGAGCCTTATAGTGTTTGACTTCTCGGAACAATATGTAGATAGCAGTCTCAAAGTTCATCAGAAGCTTCCTAATTTAAAGAACCTGAGACTCGAACAGCTTCCGTTTCTTGGGTTGAGGTATGCCTCAAATGCCACAAAGCTAGCTCGTTTTATCGAGGTCAATCAGAGAGATGATGTTCCGTAGATCAAGCTTTGCTTGACAATATTGTCAAGGCGTGTAGAGGCCTACACCCTTGGTATTTAGTTTATGGTGGGTTTTTTCCGGTGGGTGCATCGGTAGGACATACGGTCAAGGGCACTAGTCGTACCCAAGACTTTTATGGAAACCAGATGAACTCGAGTCCCAAATCTTAGGTTTGTGACAGTTCGATGGAATTTATGTAGACCTAGCGTGTTTATGACTTCTGCTGAAGTCGTAAAACATTAAACCTTTAGTTAGATCATGCTTTGTCTTAGTGTACAGAGTTAGTTAGTTATGTGTGTAAGCAATAATAAGTATCATGTAGGCACTAGGGTTCTCCGATGACATCCTGAGAATCTTGGGACTTGGGACCCCATCTATTTCTCAGGAAGTACAGTGCGGCTTAAACAGCACAAGGGAAGGCGAGCACCAATGAGAAGAGTGAGAGGAGGGACTTCACTTCTCGTCACTGTGCCTGGACAAGCGTTTAGGTTGGAGACTTCAGAGTTTGTGGGTGGAAGACTCCTGGATTCGTGTGGTAATGCATTGGAAGGGACTCTGGTCCTTTCCCATTGCATTCATTAGCCTTATGAGTGTACATATTGTAGTTCCATAAGCTTTAGGTTAAGATTGAGTCGGCAGCTAATATCAGCATTGTGCAGCCTAGAAACTGCATTCATTCTCTTTGTGTCCTCTTTCGACTTGACATGAACTTGGTTAAATGCATCCAAAGCCGAACACCTTGAACTCGCCCAATTTCGTCATCCAGATTGATTCTTCCATTTTTGCTATTGACTTAGACTTTGATAGGACACGCTACCAGACGAACACGAAGCCCGCTTACAATATTCAGCAGAATCTGAAATCCATTTTATGGAATCAGAAATTGGTCAAATAGATATGTACTACTTCAATGACTCATTCTATATTCAAATTTAAAATATCAAATAGCAGCTAAGTAGTTTATTTTTAGATGAGATTTAATTTAAATGGTAAATCTAGATACTTGTAGATATATCCGCAGTGATTTGCGCGGCCACAGTTAGTTTTACCTTACCTCTAACATAAAAGTATACAAAGTCATCATCTGCCATCGAATCCTAAAAGTCCATTCATTTTATGTGTTATCCATTAGTAATTGATTATGATAATGGCGTATTGACTAATAATGAAAAATCATAACCTTCCTACCTGATTTGGCATATCTATGTTACGCACGGATTGTGAGTAAAATATATAGTGAAGAGGTGGACCATTTAGGTCCCTGTGGGGTCTAATTAGGTCCCGCTGTGGTCTGAATAGGTTCCTATATGAGCCTAATTCGGCCCCTTTGGGTGTACCCATAAGGTCTCCTGGGGACCTAATCAGGCATATTGTTCTCAACTGGACTACATACTAGAGGTACATGTGGAAAGGAAAAAGGGAGAAAAATACTTCTCCTGTCTAGAAAATCATGCATGTCATCGACTGCACGAATTACTTCAAGTTATATATACTTAGCGGAGACACAGCCAAAACAGCCACATTTATTGCTGCTGGAGCTGAGGCGGAATTTTACAAGACGGAAGATAAATCAACGCCACTGCGCTCTGTTAAGTTTCCCGATGTGGAGTTTTCTTATAGCAGTGTTACTGAATGGACCAATCATCATAAAAAACCCGAAAATATGCGCTTATATATGCACAAAAAATCGCCAAAAAATGAATACAACTAAATTAAACTATAAACCAAAAATATATTCAAAAAGGCAGCTTCAGAACGCTTTAAGAATGCCTTAATATACCCAGAAAAGCAGTAATTCAATTTATTCCTTGTTTTTGACGTAGTTCCCCTGAACACTTGCATTTGCTCAAGATGTTCCCCTATAAACTTGTGCTTCCAATGGCTGAACGCAATCTTGTACACGCTCAATACTCATTTAACAACTTGGCCTTAATCATCGTGGCTCAAGTTAATGAATTGAGTATTCATTGCATTGAATTTTATTAAATTGGAAAATCCTACACTCTATATCTACCGAATAACTTACTAAGAATCACGTCCCCGTACGTACGATTTCCTGTTTACGGCATATATCTTCTTGCATGCTTCATTCGGCAGGATAGAAACATTCAAAAAACTAGATTTTATGTTGAGTTATTTTTCAAACTGCAACGGTGAACATAAATTTGTTCGGTAGAAGCAACTTGAGATGTGGAAAGCAACAAACCAAACGCCAATTTAAACCCTCCAACATTTTAGGAATCGGCAAAGCATTAGAAAATGCTTTTCAAAATCCTTGGCCAAGATTCCTTAAATTCGTCTTCAAAATCCCAAAATCAAAATCAATTAAACTTTATGCGTCAAAAACAAATTACAAAATCCACCAACAATATTGATACTTTATTTAAAATGATGCTTTAAAATCTTTAAATTACCTGAAAATTGTGATTTTCCCTGTCAAATGTACATACAATACAGTCATATATTATAGTGATATTATAGTGATCTACAGAATCAAAATACAAATTCGGTCATTTATTTAAAATCAAAATCGGAAAATCTATCATTTAGATGATCAACATTGTGATTTAAAAACATTAATTTTCAAAGTCAAAAGATTTGCGATCACACCATGCGATACTTATTTTTTTCAAATTTTTTCGACAATCAGTATCACCACAGAGTAGCTTTATAATTATACAGAGGAATTGCCTTATGGGAAAAAGTGTAACGCATAAAATAGGTCGTGGAGCAATATACAGGGGGCTCTGCCTACTCTGAATTATCCTTTGAAATAAATATCGAGAAGGGCATTGGCTGGTAATAAATCTAAAATTGAGCGGAAACGCATTTGTGTGAGCTATGCACATTGTGATTGGTGATCCTGACTCTTTCTCATTACGCCATCTAATAATCGCTCCTGAACCACGCGGAAAAAAGCGTTACACTGTAGAAATACTTCTTGCTTCCTCTGTGCACTTATACCTACTCTGTGGTATCTCCTTCTTCATGCTTTTCACAACTTTCAACGATTTAGAAACCCAATATGCCAAATATATGCCAAATATATGCACGAAAATGCCTATATATGCAGATTTTGCATATAATATGCAAATATGCACGAAACGCCAGAATATGCAAAAATATGCAAATTAATATGCAGGTATATCTGATCAGAATTGCATGAATCGTGTAGATCCGAAGTTTCATTGAACTAGCGTCAGATAAAAATATATGCAAATGTGCAAATCCGCTCTTTAATCATCATGTACGTGCCATTTTACAAATTATTGCGAGGGTTTGTGCACTAATATTGAGCCAGTTTGAAAGACTGTGAAACAGATAAAAGAGAATGAATTGAACTGAAACTTTCATCAGAGATATAGGAGTCGATTAAATAAGTTTATTGCAGCAAATAAACTATCAAAAATTTCAATTGTGTAAACATATCAATTATATATATATATAGTGTCCTTTACCAAATGCGTTGCCGCAATATATTTTAAGTTTTTAAATATGGTTAAAGTTTCAGCCAATTCATTCATTTTTTTTTTGTTTTACAGCTTCTTCAAAATAACTCAAAAAGACAGCCTACTAGCGGTGTGAAATACTACTGCATGATCCCATACATGTCTCCTGGAAGTGTACTGAAGTCAGCCCACCGGAAATGTTAAGGATACTAGATTTGGACCAAAACCATTTTAGAACACACTGCACATAAGAAAAGCTTATGGCTTAAGCTTCATGACTCTAGGTCTGCGTGTGGCTGCGCTGTATAGCGCCCTTCCCGACATAGAACATGACCTAAATTCAAAGTACATGAATTTATATCAAATATATTTGTAACATTCCGCACTTGAAAGTGAAAGAAGCTTAAGTTTTAAGTTTCACGACTCTGCGGTGTAGCGAGCCATACCTGACATTGCACCGTGGCCGAAATTCGATGTGGATGGATTTATATCAAGATTTTTAGAAACATTCCGCAGTTGAGATTGAGAGAAGCTTAAGTTCTAGGTTTGATGAAAATGCCTACGCGTGACTGTTTTAGGCGCAAGGAGTACGCGGACTCGCTGTCTAAGTTTACGATTTGGAGCAAAACTACGGAGTTGAGGTTCGTGTGGAAAGAAAATCGGGACAAATATTTATCCTGGCTAGAAATAGAAATCATGCATGTAATCGGCTACACGCAAATACGAAACGTGATGGTTCTTGCGTGACAGAAAATAATATTGCTATGAATTTGTCCGCTATGAATTGTCCCCGCTATGAACTGTCGCCATTGTCCGCTATGAGTTTCCGCGCTGTGAAATGTCCCGCTAAATAATGTCGTGGATTCTTTAAAAACTAGGTCTTGTCATCTAATTTGAGTTTGTGAAATGCAAAATCATTCTCAATTCTCAATCCTCCACAAACTCAAGCCGAGTACATTTTCAAACAGTTAATCCCTGCGCCGAACTCATTTTTAGGTGTATATAGTTTAGCTTATTGGACTACTCAGTTTTAGGTCACAGAACCTTGGTGTGAATGTGAATACCAAAGTAATATCTAATATACAATTAACTCACAACGAGTTGAAAGTACCTAGCAACTTTAAAGTTTACGTGAACCCAATCTTTTAAATGTCCCGACGCTTATTAATTCTTCCACTTCCTCCGCAATCCACCTCAGAGTTTGCCTTGGAAGTTTTTAATAACGCCATATCTGCGAATCTCGGTTTCCAATTGGTGATAAAATTTTCACTTATCTGTCAATATAATACAAAATGAATAATTGCACACTGTTCCTTTCTTTAAGAACTGCATCAGCATTGTTTAAAAGCAAGGTTTGGCAAATTTTCCCCGTTGGAAAAATTCTGGTGGTAAATGGGTTATTTTTGGAATATTTTAAGCATGACAACTTCGCTTATTTATATTAACTTCAAGCTTCTAATCAGTATTAAATCCACTTTAGAAGTTTTAGGTTTAAATGCTTTATATTCCCTTTATTTCACGTCAATTAAGTTTCACCATTCCCATGCCTATTTTCACGTAAGAGTCAGTCATTTCATTGACATTACAATGACATCGAAAATTGTGAAAGCTGAACTAGTTGATCCAAAGTTCAAATCTTGGAGAAGGTTTCCCTTTTAATTACCTCGACTTCATGTGAAGTTGAGTCGAAATTCGCCCTTTTTTGCCGTTTGATTAATTGAGTAGATACAAAAAAACGGTTGTGTATTGCAATGTTTTTGCAAGTATAGTACTTAATCAGAGTAACCACAGCATACTTGAAGCGCTTGAAACTGTGTCAATATTATAGGCTTTGTATTTTTCCCAGGAGAAAAGTAATATTCCCCGGGGTTTTGCCTGCGATGTTCAAAAGCTTTAGTCGACTTCTTACCTTTTAAGCCTGTGTACAGCTTTTATACCTTTTGAATTCGTAAAGTGGCACAGTGAGCTGAACTGATGAACATAGGATTTTGAAGTGTGAACTCCGAGTCCATCAAAAACATCAAATATTTTCATTTCCAACCTGTTTAAAAAAAAGTATCGAAAACATGAAGCTGAAATCGAATCGAGTCTTCTCATTCGATTTTAATATAGATTGTATTCAAATAAATAACTTAGACGATTTTTCCATGAATTTTAGTTTAAATTTCATGCGTCTCCTCTGGCAAAAATAGCCGAAGTGTCATAATTAAATTAACCTCACAGGGTCACACGAAAATTCAAGAAACTTTTACTAATATTATAATATTATGTATACACGAGTACTATTAGTTTCAATTTACTATAAGAGCCATTTGAATATATTTTATTAAAAATTAATGATCGGACGGTTCGGTCCCGGTCCGGTCCTGAGGCAGGACCGGGACCGGACCGTACAAACCGGTCCGGTCCTAGGGAGCACCCAGTCCGGTACTAAGTTAGGACCGGACCGGAACCAGGACCGGCGGTCCGGTCTCGGTCCTGGACTGGCTAAAATATTTTACAAAAATTCAATTTTGCATTAATTTCTTTTAAAGCACTGTCATTTACAAGACTTTTGTACAACTCATAAATACAAAGAGTCGACATCAATTCATCATTAAACTGAATCAAATGTCCTTGTTATTGTTAATTCAATGCGAATTTAAGGTACTTTTATCCGGAAACGTAAAATGCAAATGTCAGGTCCAATGTAGTAAACGATCTATGGTCGATAGATCACATACACAGCAATTAAAGCGTGCTTCTTAGTATTTAACAAGTATACTATTGCTGCTAGCTTGCATACATTTTGGATAGAAGCTTACTTATATCTTGGCCATTAATTTGCAGCACAAAGATACCGACACAAAAACCGTGACATTAGAAACTGTTTGTCACCGATTATTAATGTACTTTAGATTGTGTTAATGAGTGTCACGCTTTTTGGCAAGCATTTTTTCCATTACACAAACAGACTTAAATTAAATAAATTAAACTGTAAATTATCAAAATTCTCTTCACGCGTGTTTTTTGAAGTGACAAATAATTTTGAAATTTGGACCGGTTAATACGGTCCGGTCCGATCCTGGTCCGGTCCAGATTGCCCTCAAAAACGACGAAATATGCAAAATGATGCAATATACAACGAAAGCAGTTTCGAAATTCGGCGTCACTCATCATGCTTTGAATTTCGAATTCTCTCAGAAGTGACAAACTCTGCCAAATGCAGGTATTAAATCACGCTCATTTTGTATGTAAGGATTTTTTTGAAGAAAAGAAGAACTTATTTTTGCATTTCTAGTTCTTGTTTGGTTAAAACATGTAATATTTCCTAAAAAACCTAACAATTTACCAAAAAAGAACTAAAATGCAAATAGTTTATTCTTTTCTTCAAAAAAATACCTTGCATACAAAATTAACGTGATATACTAATAGGTACCTGCATTTGGCAGAGTTTGTCACTTCTGAGAGAATTCGAAATTCAAAGCATGATGAGTGACACCGAATTTCGAAACTGCTTTCGTTGTATATTGCATAATTTTGAATATTTCGTCGTTTTTGAGAGCAATTTGCTTGTATACGAGCATATTTGCGTTTATAATCGTATATTTGACTGCATATTTCGTTATTTTTGTGTGCATATTTGATTGTATACATGAGTTTCTGAGAGTATAAGCGCGTAACTCACGTGTGCGGCATAGCGAGAGAAGCTATACCCAGAAATTGGATAGTCGCGTTTTTTTAGCATGCGCATTTCACATGGAGAATTCTAAGAATTGGCTTTACTGGATAACAATTCAAAATCTTGGAAAACCAATTTTTCGAAATTTGATTAAAGAAAGAAAATTCTATATAGCAACTGTTTGCTCTTCACTGCAGAGCATGGACTGAGACGCAGATTGACAAACCAAACACTAACGCCATCTCCGATCATCACAGCGCCCTAGAACCCTCCTATCAGCGCATATGTGCGTTTGTAAGCGCATATTTGACTTCATATTTCGTTCTTTTTGATGGCATATTTGCATAAATATTTTGGAGGATTTTAGTGCATATAATTTTGGCCCTGCTTATGTCTATTCAATCAGTTAGGGTAAAAGATTCATACTATCGCCGTTACAAAAAAGAAGTAAACACAAAAACTCAGAAGAACCTCCGTGCGTCTTAGTTTGGAGATCGGACCGGTCGCACTTTACAATTTGTAAGTAGTCGTCCGCAGAATGCCGTCCGATTCAAATAATCTAGTTATCGACCACTAGGTCGCAGTAAATAGGAGTGTGTGTGCATTAAATTATGTACCTACCTATACCTACCACACACCACTCACAATTCAATGCAAGTTACATTGTTACATGTCAAAGCAAAACCATCGACAAGACACTTCAATTCAAGCCTGGGGCTCGAGTTGTCTCTCACAACTCGCAAGAAAACGAAGACAGACGAGGTGTACTCGTTTTAGACGTTCGTGATCCTACATAGATCATAGTATACTGGTTGACTGAATGTTGTGAATCTAGAGTTTGGTTATTAGCATATTAATAACACATTAATAACAATTAATATTGTTATTAATATCCAATTAATATAGTGACGTTAGTAACATAACTATACATTTAACTAGCCTACGGTTGAATAGTGTAGTAGACAAGAATTAGCCAAAAAATATTGGAGAATGAAAGTTTTGTTCGCATATTGCATACAATACGTACATCAGAGCTTTACCATACTCCCTCTTTGCAGAATAAAGCTCCTCGGCTCCGTTTTTAGGATCTAGGATCACGAAATTCTAAATGAATACACCACACCTTGCCTACCTTTGTTTGTTGCGAGTTGCGATTTGCGATGCGAGAAACAACTCGAGCCAGGCTTGAATTGAAGTGTCTCGCCGATGGTTTTGTTTTGACATGTAACTTAAAATTGAATTGTATTGTGAATATTGGGCGATAAGTATGCACACACACTGCTATTTACTGCGACGTAGTGCTTAATTGTAAGACTATTTGAATCGCACGGCATTCTGCGGACGACTACTTACAAATTGTAAAGTCGCGGACCGGTCCCCGTCCTGCAATTTTTGAACCGGGTGCAACACGGTCCGGTCCTCGGTCCTAAGCCTGGACCGAACCGGAACCGGACCGTATTACCTGGTCCAAATTTCAAAATTATTTGTCACTTCAAAAAACACGCGTGAAGAGAATTTTGATCATTTACAGTTTAATTTATTTAATTTAAGTTCTGTTTGTGTAATGGAAAAAATGCTAGCCAAAAAGCGTGACACTCAGTAACACAATCTAAAGTACCATGATAATCGGTGACACACGGTTTCTAATGTCACGGTTTTTGTGTCGGTATCTTTGTTCTGCAAATTAATGCCCAAGATATAAGTAAGCTTTTATCCAAAATGTATCCAAGCTAGCAGCAATGGTATTTTCCTGCATACGGCATCATACTAATCTAACGTAACGTTCATATTCCTTAATTTCTGAAAATATGTCAGACAATTTACATGCTCCCTTCGGATATATTTTAGTGTAGTTACAAGTTGCTTAGTAGTGCTGCTGATTTTTCTCAAAAGAGATTGGACGACAATCATCTGGTTATGAATAATTTTGAAAATTAAGTTTAATTTGGTCTGTCATGTTTCAGTGCTGTTTCAACGCCTTACCTCAGCGGGATTCAGTGGATCATCATGTTGGCTCGGTTCGTTGTTTTTAGTTGTCCAATATCGTCTGAGAGTCTGATGTCTGACTTCTCATTCTGTCCCGTTCTGGAGAAATTTCCACCTCAAGTTCTAGGCTTAAGAGAGCGAACCTTGATTTACGGATTTTGTGGCTGTGAGATGGTTTAGCTAAATACTGACGGTATCCGACTTGCATTCCAAACTCCAAACTGAAAGCAATTTCAATTTTTAGGGCGGCCACTCGAAGCCAAACTTAACCAAATTGGCGAAAAAATGAAATCCGCAATCTGCAATTTTGTAAAGTAGAGAATATTTGGAAGATAAAAAAAATTCTTTGTATGGCTGCAGTTGAGGTGTCAAACGCTTCGTACTGATCCAGTGCAGCAAATGAAGTATAGTTGACCCCGATCGGTTGACCCCGT
>JAQFXZ010000313.1:0-22010 GCA_034694025.1 Ceratophysella scotica | reverse complement strand
AGAGTGCACTGAGAGGCGAGTTGAGACCATCGCGATGACGCAATCTCCTCTCGCTCAATCCTTGATTTCTCTTTTTTTAAAGTGGCACGGGGACCTTCCTTACCCATAACCTATTATAGTATATTACCCTGTTTCTTGTTGAAAACTTGTTCCTTTCAGTTTGCAACATTTATCAGCCACAATTCACAATTGGGTCAGCGCATCAGTCATCCATCAGTGTCGGTTTTGCAGTAAACCATCATAACTTCTTCCTGGCCTTGTCTATTTGTCTGAAGCACAGCACGTCAGGCGTCACACTGAGTCATAATAATAAGTAATCCATCTTCCAAAATTAGAGATGGCAGACTATTGGAAGAGCCTAGATAAAAAGTTCTGCGATGTTTGTAAATGTTGGATGACGGACAATTCCAGCGTGAGTGCTCCAAGTTTTAGTTGTGTTTACAATTCAGATCTGAACCTTTGCGTTTTCACTTTAATTAAATAACTTAATTTCCTATTGCAGAGCATACAGTTTCATGAGAGCGGGAAGCGACATCAAGAAAATGTACAAAAGCGGCTCAAGGATATTCAGAAGCAGACTAAAGTTACGGAGAAGGCGGACAAAAGAATGGAGAAAGAGCTCAAGCGGATTAACAAAGTAACGCACATCACAAATCAAAAACATTTATGGATTTTGTTCTGTGCATTCGATAACGGACAATGTTGTACGTAAAGCATGAACTTGTGATCTTAATTATCTGTTTTCAATTCCAGGCAGCACAGGAGGCTGTTGACAAGGACAAAGAGGCAAATCCCGACATGTCTCTCAAGATCGAAGCCTATATGGATTTCATCAAAGTTCAAGAGGCAGAAAGGAATAAACTGAATGGGATTGTTCCTGAAGACGAGGAGAAGAAAGTAAGCAATACTCCTAAAATCCTGCATCGCGACGAGAAGAAAAAGTCTGAACCTACTGCAACCGCTGCCATGTCCAAGCCATATACGTATCGCGGAGGTGGAGGCGGCTGGGAGGCCGTGGTTTCCACGTAAGTTGATTAATGCCACATGCCAAATCTAGTGAAATACTATTTAAAAGTCTAGTCATTTTAAATACTGCCTAGTTGTATATTTTGGCTCAAATATTTACAACTTTCATCTTCTAACAGAAAAACTGCAGCTGATCTGGAACTCCCATCTTCTTCATACTCGATAAAGTCTTGTTCCAATCCCAATTCATCCGGTACAATTGAATACACACCCAAGATCAAGGAGAAGCGGAAACATGTTTTCGAGGAGAAAGTCGTCCAATCCCTTGCGCCCTCCTCATCTTCCACTAGTTTTTCATCTTTCGTGAAGACAGAACCTGCTCCTGAAATAACATTCAAGAAAAGGAAGTTTCCTACCAAATCCAATATGAGACAAAGGGACGACTAAGCATCTAGCGCTTTAGTGATCAATTATCCTGTATACTATCATATCCAATCCACTATATCCATACTTTTCCAAGCGAGCCGTGTGAAATATGTTCGAGATTATATGTAAGTCTGAATTTGAGTTTAATTATTTCATATTATGTATGAGTTTTTATCTCCCTTTTGAGAGACTCCTTATAAAATCGGTGAAAATTGAAAATTATTTTGATTGAGTTAAGTTGCTCTGAAGCTACAACTTCTGGAAGCAGATCAGGAGGTCATGAATTGTTTCGTATCTTCAGACGCATATCAAGATCATTTTTTAATTAAAAATTAAAGTTATAAATTGGAGTTAAGTTGGCCGTGTAGACTCAATCAAACAATTTATTAAAATTCGCAAAAGAAAATCGAGATATTTCACATTTCACATTGCTGGGATGCCGGATGCCTGGGCTTGTTTATGAATTTCCGGTATCCGTAATCGAGTGAGTAATCGTCAATGTCAGCGTAATTTTTAGACTTCATTTCAAATCCAGAAGTAAGTGCGTGGTGGAAACAATTAACGATCTACTTCCATTAGTTCTAGCTAGAAAATATCTTGCTAAATGAATATTCTCCGCTCCGATGCAGAGCAGAATTCATTCAAGAAGGATACACGATACACGACCCGTTAAACGCTGTTGAAAGTGGGACTAGCTGCTACTTAGAGCTAGCCCACTATCCTAATCAATAAACTGAGGTTAAACACAAAGACGGGTTAACTGTCAAAAGTGTGCCTGATTTATTGAGAGGAGAATGAGTGATTCCAAAATGAGATGTGCACTGTGCAGTGTACAAAAATAGAATGATGAGATTGTGAAGTGAAGGCGAGGATTTCTGCTGCCGTGTACTGTGCTTTTCTGAGAGCACACCCCCTCCTATGGTTTTGCACCACGTGAGGAGAAGGCGGCGTACTCTCAGTTCACAGTCCACGAGAGCTGGCCCTCGCCGAGACTTGTAAAGTAATAAGTTTTTGAACAAACGCTGATAGTGTAACTGAACTCGTAATAATAATGAAAGAGTTGGCTGTTTTAATGCTGTCAACAATATTATTATGTAATAAACATTGGCTTTCCTGGTAGTAGTAAAACCCCGATCGATTCAAAGTAGTGTACGATGTACCGTGTTACAGACTCTTCCTGGCGATTTGACAAAGTTAAATAAGTGTTGGGAAGGAAGAGGGAAGTGGCAGGTACGTGCAGTACCGTGCGACCGCATATCGTGCAGCCTTAGTAGGTACTAAATATCCAAAGTACTTGCAGTATAATAGCGAGCGTTTGTCTTGAAATTAGAATTTCAGTCTAACTATCTTTTGCCAGAAATCAGGATGATGAGTTCTATAGGTAAGAGAATTGCCATTGCAGAGACCTGCTCAGAGCAGCGAGGAATTAAACCGACTTTCTTCTTGATATATAAACACTCCTTTGTTTAGTGAACGCAGCCAATGCACTACATGGAGGAAGCACCAGACCAAGACGGAAGCGAATGATTCTATGCAGACTAATTTTCGTAATCATCGTTACATACGGATCTCTTCATCACTACTTCTCAAGATCCTCAACGATAACCTCGGACGCTATTTTCCAAGACTTGTACAACCGAGACGAGTTCACAATCCTTCCCAACTTTTTCCAAAGTAGTGACGTTACTGAAAATCGGAAAGTGTCTCTAACTTACGCCGCATATTCCGAGTACTTTGATCTGAGCAAGAATCTAGCTGAACTCCTTCGCGAATGGCAAGGCTTCGTTTCAATAGCAGTTTATGCTCCTGCTCAAGATTTCGCTAATGCCGTGAAGGAAATTGAATTTCTTCGAAGATGCTCTGATCCTGAGCTCGAGAAACGTGTCTCGTTCCACATATTCTTTGAAAAGGCGCAAGCTCCTTCAGCAATCGTCCTAGGTCAAGAACCCGAAGAGCTGATTAGCTGCGAGGATCCTCCGTTCGGTCAAGTAGATGCTGACAACAGTATGCGCTACCGTTGGGACAATAATCTCCGCTTTCCAGTAGCTTTAGCTCGGAATATTGCTCGTGAAAACTCAGATACTGAGTACGTTCTGAACGGGGAACTTAATCTTCTGCCATTTCCAAAGAAGCTTGCGCAGGAATTTGAAACAACATTGGGCGTGGCATTGAAGCCAAAAAGCATTTTGTTAATTCCAGTCCGGGATCGATTTTCTAAACCGATTGAAATTGGGGACATCGTAATGAGAGAATTTGATTCAAGTAAAATGGGAACTCTGAACGAGAACTTCTACTTCATTGGAAGCAAAGACATTCTACCGTACGATGAGAACCTTGTCTCAAATACTAAAATTAACCGTAGGTCAATCTTTTACAATTTATGTCTCTTTCACTACACGTTCTACATATTGGACGGAACATATTTGCTAAATGAAAATGACGATAGGGAAGATGAGCACCTTTCTTCGGCGGAAAATCGAAATTACGCCGAAGGTCTCAAATACAAATATTTTCGAATGTTCGAGTTGAGACGGGAAGGCGCTTGTGGAAATACATTTGGAAATATGACTGCTGACGCTCCACCAGTACCATTCTATTATAATTAGTGAGACTTTATTTAAATTCAAAACATTCCAGCGTCTTCTCGCATTTAGCCAGAAGTCTGACAGTTTCAGATTATCCCTCAGCGGTTTATCAAATGGATTTTGAATTTGAGGTTTAGATTAAAGTTAATTTTAGTATTCCAGTCTTGGGAAACAATTTGCTTTGAAAATTAAATTGTGCTTTTTCCTGCTGCTAAATCGACTTTGCTTTGCTGCACCTTATTCTTCCATAATTTAATAACTTTATTCTTGACATAGGTATCTTTATTATACTTACACGAGTATCATTTTAGGTTATTACATGAATCAGGGTTTTATTATACTGTAGCCTTGTAGTAACATTTGAATTCAAGTATCGTAATGACCTAGGTACTTTAATCACACCAATAAATACATACATAGTACATTTACTACTTCTGAATATTCACTCAGTAACTAACTACATACAATCTAGATCTTGTATACAAATCAAGAGCTACGATTTATAAAAGTTAGAAATTACACACTATAAGCTTATAGTAATAGTAAGCTTACTACTTATTACGTGTAGAACCTATCACCTCTAATCCAAATATACAATCTTAGAAGATACGGACGCTAATTATATATTCTATCCCTATCCTATACCGAAACCAAAACTACGTTTAGTTATTCATATTCAATTCATATATTTCACAACCAAGCCACTCTACAGTAGTTTATAATATCAATTTCTGTCATCATTCCAATAGAAGAGAATGGGTATGAGCACAATTTCACTGAGCTCATTCTCATCTTCCTTCCGTTCAGGACTTCCGTTCGGTTCAATATATTCCATAGTATTCATACTAAATTATGCTATTCAGGTAGAAATAAATACAAATTCAGTACATTTACACTACAGATGTCATGGGTTCGCTACAGAACAACCCGAGGAACTTGAAACTTCAGCTGAGTCTTGTTCAATAATTCTAAATAAGACTATCTACTGTCCACTCAACTAACAGCGAGCAAGTACTACGTAGTAGTATAGCATTATAGTACAGAACAACTATTAAGTACAATATTACACAGCTGTAAACCGCGGATGAACTGAATATAATACTTCACACAGCAGCACAGCTCGGCAGTATTTCAGGCAAAGCCTTTTTATGTTTTCGTTGCAGTTTACAACACCAGTTTAGTTTGTAAGGTTCTATATGAGTTAGACTCATCTGCATAAATATGGGTACTGGAACTGGAAGCATTCAGCATTTCACCCAACTTTTTGATGAAATGAAAAAAGTGCAGAATGAAACATTTACTGACTGGGAGGAGCTGTCTGCTGCTGCGGTGGCAATCCTTGGGAAGAATTCTGAGCTGGTGGCCCGCTACTTTGTGGTGGTGGATAGCCTCCCGCCTGTGGTGGATAGGCCCCTTGGGGTCCAGCTTGTGGAGGTCGGTATCCGTAATTCTGATAGCCCTGTGGCTGAGGAGCATACCCCTGAATCAAGAACATGTACAAGCATTAGCGACACAGAATTTCAATGGGCTTCTGTGCTATTTCATATTGCTGGCTGCTCGTGTCACCTATTTGACCTGACACCAAATCGGAAGTGGTAGGTACCTGATATTGCTGCTGATAAGGAGATGGAGGATACTGGGGTTGTTGCTGTGGTGAAGGTGGCGGGTATCCCTGTTGTGGATTGGGTTGCTGCGGTGGATAGGCTTGTTGAGATTGTGGATACTGAGCAGGTGGACCGCCATATTGCTGTTGCTGTGTTGGATATCCGCCACCAGGATAGGCATTCGGTCCACCTGGAGCAGGTGCACCACCAGCCGGTCCAGCACTGGGACTCGACGGATACTGCCCTCCAGGACCGCCGTATGCATAACCGCTAAAAATTAAAGATAGAAAACATCAAATTAAGTCCTAAAATCATGAACCAAGCACGTAGCACGTACACCGCTTGCTGAAAAATACACTTGAGAATGCGAAAGAAACCTGAAAACTGTAGAGCCGTTAGCTTTTGCGGATTTCTATTCTGGAATACATTTGTAATACAATCATAAGACGAAGGAAACGCACGCTACGTACCCAGGTTGAGGTTGCTGAGATGCAGGGGCAGGATATGCTCCTCCTTGACCTGCAATTGGACCACCGTATGAAGCCGGCTGTTGTGGAGGATACTGAGATTGTTGCTGCTGTGGATTGGGAGGATAGCCACCAACTTGTGGTTGCTGTTGTTGTTGTTGAGGACCCGATGGCGGGGATCCGTATGGATTAGGTTGTGCAGGGTACTGTGAATAATTAGGATGTCCGTAGTAACCCTGCTGCTGTTGAGCTCCACCTGATGGTTGACCTTGTTGTTGAGGTGAGGGCTGGGTGGGATAAGCCTGCTGACCTGTTGGAGGAACCTGGCCCTGCTGAGGTGCGTACTGAGACTGTTGCTGTGGGACTTGCTGTTGTGGTTGCATAGGGTTAGGAGGTCTGGGTGGCATTTGTTGTTGTTGGGGTGGTTGCTGGGATTGTTGTTGCTGAGGGGCCTGGGCCTGTGGGGGTTTCTGACCGGAGCTGGGTGGGTAGTAGCCTGGGTACTGGGAAGATTGCTGATAGTCGGAGGGCGGTGGACCAGGTCTTCCGCCATAGTATCCTTGAGGACCGGGTTGCTGCTGAGAACCGGGTGGACCACCCATTTGCATTGGAGGTTGTTGTTGCATATTACTCATGTCTTGGGGAGGCTGAAAAGGAAAAGTGAAGTGAAACTTAAAGTTTAATTCTACAAGGAGCGAATAAGGTCAGATGCGTAGGTATGGAAAGTGGATTGGGTCTCAATACACAATAGCAAATAAATAAAGTCATGTCATCATTGGTAGCCACGTATTAGTAGCTCATACGCACGTCCACGTCACACTCACACGTAACATGCAGAGTATAAATAAAATTATGCTAATAATATTCTGTAAAATACAAAATAGCTGGTAGCTTACGGGTAGCATCTGCTGGATGTTCTGCCCACCGTGTCCGTCTGCAAGCGTGGCGAGGTATACGAGGTTTCTGTGAAGAACCTGTTGGTACTGGACACACTCCTGGTTTTTGCCCTTGCCCTGGTAGTCCTGAATTGTCTGAATTAAATGAGCGTTCTCGTCGAGCACTTTCTGAATTTGAGCAGGATTTGGCGGAGGGTTCCGCATACGTCCTCCTGGTCCAGGTCCGAATGTGCTCATGGACATCCTCGGCAGGCCCAGCCACACCACTCGTTGACCCGGCTCAGCACAACACTCCCCCTGTCACCCACACCGAACGGAAATGTCAGCCGAAACTACTAGGCCAATGAACTAAATCTCAAACTATCAACCATCACCACAAACTTATTTTGATGGACTTTGCAATTTTCAACTGACTGACGCGGCGTTGCATTCCGAATTCAAAGTAGTCCGCCTCAAAAGGCTTCTCGTCGTTAGATCAGAGCTCAATGCTTATTCTTTCGGATTTCGCAGGAACGAAAACGAGCACAAACAAAGCACAACTATTTAGAATAGTTAATTTTTTTAAGATCGAACGTTTGAGCACGAATTTACTAAATAACCGAAAACTCTGACGTCCTTCTTGAAAAATGCATTATGGTGAATCATTTATGAAAAAAGCTTCTCGCTCTCATACCCAATATCCGTATACAATGCTCCGCATTCTTTTAAGTTTGGATTTCTAAACAAGGCCTCGACATCAATGTTTATGATGGGAAAGATCTGTGTTTTTATCAGGGTTCTAAATAGTGATTATGATAACGTACAAATATGTAAGACCCCTGGTAAGAACTGAAGGTAAAACTTGGAAGCTCAGCCCAGTCCTTGTTTGTTATTTAGACCTTATTTTCGGAAACCCGTTGCCTTATTTTTCTCTGCTGTCCCTTTCCTTTGTTCGACTTATCCCTTTTTTTGTTTTCCCATTCCTTGTCCTTGAGATCGTTTAGATCTAAAATAGAACTCAGGTTTTATTGCAATTGGATATTCGTTTATCCGCTCAGATTAAGAAAGTAGAATATTTTAAAAATCCGCCCATTGATTAAACAGCGTAAATCTATTTACACACGTTAACACGAATTTGATTAATTTGATTCTTTGCTGCTTCAAATTGACTTACTCGAGCATGACGAAATGATGAATATTACGTATTATATTGTATTGAACTAGCATGTGAATATAACATGATGAAACGCAGTGGCTTTGAACTTGAATAGTATTTACGTTACGTGTACATAGTAGTATACTATTAGTAACCTAAAACATTACCAAAATAAAAATTTGGAATTTGGAAGATTGTTCACGGGACAGACCGAGCGACCGGGATGTAACTTCCGTTGAGAAGTGTTCGCTTCTTTGGCTAACTTATCTTTCAATTGGGAAATTCAATCACTTTGTCGAGCGTGTTGCATTTGCAGGTGCAGGTAGTTACTGGACACTCCAGCTGATGACTAAACAAAATAGGAATATGTGTTTCATAAATACAAAATAAAATAAATTGTCCAACGGCCATGCTAAACACGAGCAGAGAAAGCACAGCTTACAGAAACCATTTGTTGAGATGCACCGAATGACCTCCGTGTCGACAGCTTTGACACCAAGTATACCAGGAAAGAGCTTCGACCGAAGCACCAGTATGTTGCGGTAGTTCTTTTACTACTGGCTCCGTTCCGCCTGGTGCTGTTCCCAACACCGTTCCCATGTGAAGCAAACAAATTGCACATCTTGGTAAAGGCTTTCGACAGCTTGGGCAGCACGATAGCTAAAATCAAGAAACATGGAAAACGAGCGTCATTTCGTAGAAAAATATATTTTATTCCTAGTCAATTTCGTCCGCTCACTTACAAGTGCAGTGCATGCTAACGCCTACGTAAACTATTGATACTTTAGAGTTGGATGTGGAATTCCTTAAGGTAGACTCACAGACATCTATTTGTGGCACGTAATTTGCTCGTTAATGTTAATCTTTATTCCCTTCACTAATCGTTTCTCCCTCTTGACTTGACTGACTACTATGACGTAAATTAAGACAAATGTAGTAGATGGTAGATGGTAAATGACGGGACAGATGACAGAGTACTTAAATAATTGAAATACACTTGTGTTTAAAAAATAAAAATAATATAAACGCTCACATTATGTGCGGTATGTTTGACTAAATATATTTTCAAAAGTCTTTAATGGTACTTCATTGTCTCGTAATATGTACAAATATTTGGAAATCTATTGTGACTATAAGATTGGCACCTGGCCTAAGAACTATTTATTCCATCCAGATCCGTTGAATATGCATAAATGCTTCACGCCTGCAGACATCCTATTTGGTTTTGTCAGCTACACTTCGTTTCTCCAGTTTCTTCTTCTTCGGCGCTGGTTCACTCTTGCATTCCGCACGAAGATTGTTCATGTCAAAGCAAGTGACAATGCTTTCCTTGTTGAAGTGAAACTTGACTAATCTTCCGTTTGCATCTGCCGTCGGCCGAACTTGGTCTATTTCCCCTTTCTTGAATAGAATGAGCGTCGGGAGCTGTTTACTAAATGCAGAATCCGAAATTCGGTACTGACGTCCAAGTTCGGGTAATCGACCAATGTCCACTTTCCCAAATCGGAGATTGGGCAGGCCGTACTCAGCCGAGAGTTGTGCAAAGAGTGGAGCAAATGCCACGCAGGCAGGTGTCCAAGGTGTGTAGAATTCAATCAGCCAAGCACCGCTGTTTGCTCCTTCAACTTCTTCCTTGAACAGCTTCTCATCATGGAAGTAGACGATATTCTGGGGTCCTTTGTACACGGGCTATATAACAGATTCAACGCTACTATAGCACATAATAGAGACACCGATACCGATAGTATAATCACAAGGAGCATGTAGCATGTTACGTTCATTTGTAGCCAACACTCGCATGGCTTCTTTTGCATGAATTATGTATGTCATTTGTCCTTTGGGACTTAATTAGTTAATTCAATTAATTGAGACTTAAAAATCTAAGCCTGTACTCTGCAGGCGACAAACGAACGTAGTACTCCTCTGGTTTCATGTATTACATAGGGCAAGTGTCCATGAACTATCTAACCTGAGGCAGAAGCAGTGCCTGGAGAAGGAATAGGAGTACGTATGCAAATCCGTACGGCTTGTAGGCTAGGAACCAAAGGACCATGTTGGCCACTTTGCAGTACATGAAGGAATTGGTGAGGTAAGCGACGACGGTCATTGACCCTGTTTTACGTGCTCGAGCCATGACTACGACGAGAAGGAAGAACAGAATTTCCGTTTGTCGCATTTCCAGATGACAGTCTCCACCGAACACGACCTCACAGACGGGGTTGATGGATTTGCACAGAACATATGATACGCTGAGAATGATATTGATCCAGTAATAGGGATGAATTAAACTACGAACGCCCTCCATGTTGAACGACGTCCAGTTATTTCGTATTTAGAATCTCCGATTTTCCGATTTTGTAGATTCTTCTTTGTTGAAGAACCGAAAGGGTAAGGGTTTGTATGTTATAAGACTTGAGCTTTCGCGGTTCTCGAGATGCACGTGCATCTACTAGGTTTAGTAGCTCCGCTCCAATCCGCTAATTATTTTGAGGATTTGGGATATCTTCTTTTTGGAAGATCTCGACTATAACTTAGAATTTGCATGCTTGGAATTATAAGTATCAGTAAACTGCATGCATGTCCGTCCACTGCCCAAACATGGTCCAAACAGGGAATCATTCGATTAAGTTTGTTTCCGTGTGTGTATGATTTGTTACACTTATGTCTATTGTCCATGTGTGGTCATGGAAAATGTTACAAACATCAAAATACTTGTAAACCGTCGCAAATTAAAAACATTACGTAATACTTGTATTGTATGCAAATAGACAGACAGCCATAAGACCATTAGAAACAGACTGGGTAATGCAGATTTGTATGGAATTATGAATTTCTACATTGCGGCGCCCTTAAGCAATCCTCAACTTTCGGTTTCAGGATTCGAAATTCGAATGTTACCTGACCTTTGATTGATCTTATGACACGTATAACTCGACTTTGTATGAAATATTTTGCACATCTTCTATTTCCTAATAGTCGAACTGCTAATATAATCAAGACTGTTCCTTACCTTAATTTTTGCATTTGTTGTCGTAAATCTGGAGAAGAGCTGCGTACCACCAGTTCTGGACAAGCCTCCTCCCAATCCTGCAGGCGATATATTTTTTCCACAAAAGTTACACGAAACCGTTACTTCCGGTTGTGGAATCAGAGCTGGATTGTTTCTATTCTTAATAATATCAAACTCGGCCCGAGGCTCCCATAATTTCCAGGAATTCAGGAGTTCTCTGTAAATCATATGAGACGTAGTTGAATGATATGAGAGGATTCGAACTCAAAGGCAAACATAGTTATTGAAGGACTGACCTGTAACGTTCAATCCAAAATGTGAGGAGACTACTTGTTGGTATTTCGTTAGCCATGGTTTGTATCGCGAGCAAGGAAATTGTCTGAACGTCACCCGTCATGTCCAAATATCGTTGTAGCAATGGTAGGGCATGAATAGTCATTCCTGTAAGAAGAATCCCATCAAGATTTCCCTTCTTGTTCATCTCACTCGTTAATTCCTGAATAAAGCTAATCAGCTTTCCATCAGGAAGAAATGAGCACGCAAATCCAACCCGATCGGCAACGCTGAGTCCTTGTTCATTCTAAATATTAATTTTAAAAACAAATTAATATCACCTGCTATTGCCAAAAGTCATACGCCAAAAATTAGATTAGGTATATAGCAAGAAATCGCACCAAAATGGATTCGTAGTTAAAGTCCTGCTCCGTCAAGAACGAGAATACGGCTCTGATATAAGGATCCTCAAGATTCATGCAGTTGGTCTGAGCCAGTTCCCTCCAAAGGGAATTCTTCTGATCCGAAAAGCCGGAAATGGCCATAGCCACAATGGAATTACCCGAGTCGCTCAGAATCCGTATTGCTTGTCTCAGCCTCAAGTGGAAAAGGGCGATAGCAGCTCGGCGGGTGGGAGAATTTGATCCAGTCGTTGAGTCCAGACTCCAGCCACATAATTGCTGGACAAATGCGCGCTCTTCACTCCTGATAATATATTCAATTGAAATTGAAAGTCAATTTGGTCCACTCATCTCCTAACTCATGAGCGTAAATAAGATCAAGTCACATGACATTCTGGGTACGTTACGTAGTACGTGTACTCACCTGTATGTCTTGCCATTATGCAAATCAAAAGAATTATTGTGAACCACTTCCGACTTCATCGTCGGTGTGCTCATTCCTGAGGAAGCATCCATTCGTAGCACCGTCTGAACACCTGGAAACCTACAATTGGTCAATGACGTAACTTGGAACTTTTCTTTCTCTGCGAGTTGTCTACAAAACTCCAGCCACAGCCAAAGGTTCTTCAACATATCGTCATCCTCCACGAACTTTGCATTTTCCTTGATAACACTCTAAATCGTAAAATCGATTATTACAATTTAGTACACTTCCTATTATTAATATAAGTAGCGAAAAGAACTTTCTACGACAACTAATTTTACCTTCAAGCCATAACCCGATACGGCGCGCTGCTTCATTTTTACGGAAATGTCATCAAGCGTAGAATAGACCATATCCGTGTTGTCAATGTACTGAATGATTTTCTTGCCATTTGACCATCCCAATTTGGAGGTCGGAGACCAGTTCAATGTGATTCTCTCGAATACCACCGAATTCCATAGAACACCTACCGCACAAACAAGTCGACATTCGTGAAATGGATTTCAACAAGTTTACAGTATTTACTAATTGGAATTATAAAGACTTGCCCGTCATGGTCACAGTGGTTAGCAAATTCTGCTCGGTAGGATGCCATGCAAAGGATGCAAGCGGCACAGCTTGACTTTGATAGCTTGACACGGGTGGCGGGTAGGCAGGAGTGAGTCGTCTCTCGAGCACAGCCGGCTCTCCGTCTTCAGAAGATTGGACTGCATGATGAACATCGTGGAGCTGAATAGATGGACTGTCTTTTTCCAAACAGGCTAGCAAACCAATCCTACAATTTTGACGCAAGTAAATCAGAAACAGTAAAAAATAAAAAGTCATCGCAAAAATATCATTCTTTACCTTGTTGGACACCATCCCACCTTAATAATGGGTTTGGAATGATTGAGAACGACAAAGGGTTTTTCAAAATTCCTCATATCCCAAACGTACGCCTGATTATCAGCAAATGAAGCGACCATGTGATTATCCACCGTGAGACCATAGACAGCTTTTGTTGACGCCGTCCGTTCCAGTTTCGCCTGAGAATCTAAATTAGGTATTTAAAGTTAAACTAAAGGCAGAGTTCAAGTATCAAGTAGATCGTAGTTTCCATAACGGATTCCCACCTCTCAAATCAAACAATTTGATATGTTTCCCATTCATTCCCACAAGGAGTGATTTTGCAGCAACCCATGCAACAGAATGAGCTGTTTCCGAGTTGCCCAACTCGTTAGCTGGTCGAAGGGCGTCTGAGTGAAATCCATTCACAAACTTGCTACTCGCTGCAACATCCCAGATGGCCACGGCATGGTCTGACCTTGCTTTATCCAGTCCCGCTGCTAAGAAGTTGGGTGAATACTTGTTCCAGCTCAACGCGTTAACTTGTCTTTGGTGTTTTGGCACTGAACGTAATCAGAAGTTATATCAATTTAGAATGGATTAGAAGGAATAGTGCGCCAAGTCTATTAAAGTTCATCCAAATGATGAGTACCTACCAAACTCCTTGCTGATAATGGTTGCTCCAAAAGATGTGAGGGCAACTCTTCCATCGTTCATACCAACAGCAATCATGCCCTCCGCATCCGTCCCAGGATATGCATCAACAACTTTGGGATATTGAAGTTCACTCACTTTGGAAAGCAAGGTCGCAGTTTTGGCAGGTGTAAGTTGGACTTGCATTGACATTGATTCTGCATAAAAGTATTAATAGGGCATTTAGCATGTGAACTAATTGTATAGTTGTGTGAGTTAATTCGAATTTGTGAATTACGTGGAGACTTGAGCTCCGAAGTTGTCTCCTCTGAGGACTGAACGCGATACAGACTGATATCTTGAGCCCATGTAATCAACTGCTCCGCCTTTCCAGGAAACCATTGCAGGTCCATGATGAACGGACGAGGAACCGCAATTTTAGTGTATTTTCTCGAACAATAAAGCTGAAGGTTTATATGTGGTTAGTGGCTAAATACTAGCCCGAAGATTTGGAGACACGTCTCACTGACGCTTCTCGGGTTGATCGTTGGACCTTTGACCTGTATATTATAAATCACAATACTATATACTTACAATGTATTGTTAGAAGGGCTATTTTCACTTTACTCGTCAAACTAAAATACCTACATGTATGCAATAAAGACAAAGAATAAAGGAAGTTAAAACATGTGGACTTGCATAATCAAACTTACAAATCTCTGTTTCAATCAATGTTTTTCTACTTTTATTACATAAGTTAAGAGTGGCGAATTTGCCCAAAATTTCAACTTTAAACAACGACCAACGACCGGACCGATTGCCGGTGACGAGCAGATAAATGCAAGGTCAAGGTACACCAGCAACGCAGGTTTACCAAATCTCTCCATCGACAAAGCGATCAGATTACCACTTGTGTCACTTTAGTATTAAATGTGAGTAATTCGTAATTAATAGACACTCTGTTTACACCTAAGTACACACAAATACCTACAAATAGCAAATTCTTAATCATACATCATAATTCTTCATATCAGGGATAGAAATGCTTCGTTAATTCGGTACGCACCGATATCGCGTGTGTGAACGCGGCACGCGGCGTGTTCGCTTCGCGCACAACATCAATATTAGTCAACACGCAAATTAAAAATTCATGTTTGAATATTAATCTTTTAGTTGATACCTACCTTTGACCTTTTTAACTTTCCTGCTTCCGGATTCCGGAATCACTATTGATTATTCTGGACTTCAGACAGGCAGCAGGACATACAGGTGCTCGATGAAGTGGCAATCGGATATTATGTTTATCTTCATCAGTCAGTGAAACAGACGACCAGTCGGAAGTTCGGGAGCCGGGACTGGGACCGCGATCGCGATTCGTGATGTTACGTTTTTACGTAAAATGCGAGAAGCGGAGAAGCTGAAAACTAATTGAGGTTTCTCCTCTTTCGTATCGTGAACGTGAACGACTAGCAAACAGCGGCGAAGGTACACAGCACACAGTCAAGCCAATGGAAATGGAATGCACTGCACTACAGCTGCAGCCAGCAGCATAGCAGCAGCAGCAGTTCGAAGTTCGAAATCGAGATTCAAGAATCATAAATAGAGATGAATTACCCGCCCAAAAGCCAAAAATCATCCACCTATCTTTATAGAGATTACATACAAGTTACAATGGGACTTTACAACTTACCTCGTCCCATAGTCCCATGTCCCATCCTTCATTACCTTGCATTTACTAAAAACGTTTACCTAATTTTAGGCTCTACCTCATTACCCTAATGACGACTGACGACAGTAACATTTAGTAAAAAAAATAATCCCACCTGAATCTTAATATCTCTATCCAACTACATGAATGTTTTTTTAGGAGCTACCCACAATTAGCTGATGGCATCAATCCAGGTATTGGGGTTATTCTGAGTCTGGGGTCATTAATTGATATTCATTGTTCATTTCACACCACATGTTCCCTTCAACGCTAGGCTTCATTAGGATTACGGTAAGGCTAAAAAATGTAACTCATTAGCTATCGTTTATCAATAATTGGGAAGTAAAAGGTTGTATTTTCTCTGGCGTCCAAGACTTTGTGTGACCTTATGAGTGAGTGATAGAGATTTCCTAGTTCAGGTTCAGGTTCACAGGCGTGGTGTTGTAATTTGTAAAATTCTGCTATTTAAAACTTTAAAACAGTAAAATCTACACGGTGAATTGACAAGACAATAGTTGCAAGCAGAGTTGCAAGGGAGAAAGTAATACAAACACCCAGTATGCTATCCAGCCAAATTATAACATGCCTTGCGGTTTTTGGGATCTTCCTTCACAACGGGCTTGCCGAATTTCCTGCTGTGGTTTCAAATGAAATTGTTCCATCAACCATTCCAACATCATCAATATCATCAGAACCCCAGGAAAACATAAATACGACGTCAAACGCATTGGAACGAACGAAAGAATGCCGAAAACTTTACGACAATTGTATCAGTAAGTGGCGTTTTAATAGTACGTCGGCTTCAAATAATCTGACCAACTATGTACGAATAGATATTCGAACAAATGGTATTTTAATTTTTCAGCCAGTGTCCTTGAAATTCAATTGGAAATTTCCTATGTAGAAAAATGCAAGAGCTACTTGAAATGCACCGACAAGTATTTTGAATGTGACTTGGATGCTACCGAAATGTCCCTTCAAAATACAACAGGATCAAACGTTACAGCTGGCTCAAATTCCGGACAATTTTAGTTTCTTCACGTATCACATTCTGAATTTTGAATATTTACCTTAATCGAATTGAAGAATTGTTTTTATTATCGTGTAAGACCACTTGCATGGTTGAAATCTAAACTATTGAATTTATATGTCACTAAATTCTAAATGAATAAAACATTAGATAGAGATTAGATACATTGATCATTATTTGTATTCTAGCTTAAAATATTTGTAATTAATTAAATCGTCAGGTTCAATCATCGGAAGTCAAAGCAAATAGCCTCCTTTGAATTTTCTCTAGTGATTCTGTAAAACAAATCAACGTATGAATGAGTATAAATACCACGCATCAAATCAGCCGACTTTGAGATTACATTCATTAAAATATATTTACCTGCTTCTCGCGTTAAACCAGATTCATTAAGGATCCTCACTAGACTTTTATAAGTAGTTTTGCGACTTTGATTTCGCGTCAACCAAATCTCCAATGTTCTTCGGATTATTGAACGACAACTACAGTTTCGCGTCGCCATTTCTTCAATTTCGTGTATTTCAGTGGCGTGTTCCAGCAAATTGTACTTCACTTCTTGCCAAGAATTAAGAGCCCGAATCGACTTACATATTTCATCCAGTATCCGTTCCAAGTTACTCATGTTGACTAGACATTCCGATATGGAATACTTATTAGTGATTACCCACATGATTACTACAAATATAATTTTTTGTATTTTAAATCTTGAATCATAGAGTCATCAATAATTTTCTTGAAGATCGCTAGAATTGCTTTAATAAACCTTCCACATCACATAGTTGTTCGTACATTTTGATTACAAAGATTGTACGCATTAAGTAAAAAACATATTTCAACTTTATTTTAAATCATTTTTTTTAAACGTATTTACTTGAAAGCCACAGACAACGAAATAGTTCGAATCCGCTTTTAAAAAATTGCTTACTTCAAAGCCGTTCGCAAAAATAATACTTTGAATGCAAAACGATTTTTATATTCTGAACGGCTTTCAAATAAATATTTTTAAAATTGATTTTAAATATTTTATTTTCCAAACGGCTTTTAAATATTCAATTTCTTAATATTTTGTTTACCACGAATACCATAAAGGTATTTCATTTTAATTAAAAGTCGTAAATAAAAAAAACGTACTTGATTAAAAAAAATTCCAAACGACTTTTAAATAAATATTTTTAAATACTTTTTTGGAGTAATGGCTGAGTAGGTGAATATTTTTACCTGGAAAATCTTCAGCATGAGGGGACTTGAACGTGCCCGGATTAATTTGGTCCATAAGTAATGTGGCGAGTGCGATTTTCTCCAAAGCTTGAACGATTTCCAGTACGGAAGGTGGGAGGTTCTTGGAAGTCAAGAGTGTTGAGAAGAAACGTTGAATGTTTGCATCGGAGGCTCTGAAAAGTCAAGTGAACAATGGATTAAATCCTGTTGTTTCAGCTTTTTTTTTGCTGACAAAGCTGCTTACTTACGCTTGCAAATTGCTATAAATTATTCGGGCCTTCGCTGTATGATCAGTTGAGGTACAGACCCGGTTCAAGTCATCTACTGTTATAATGCGTTCACGAAGTAAGGCTGCAAGATCCACCGGTTCCAAACGTCCCAAAATTTGTTGCAAATGCGAGGAATTATTCGAGATAATATGATGGAGTCGACGACCGGACCTGACTGAATAATACTTCTCGAAATGATTCATGGTTTGAATATAGCGTCGATCTAAACCTCTTTCGACCAGCTATGATCTAAGAATACGAATGCTCCCAAAAGTTGTTCATGAAATAATGCACTCATTTGTGGAGGTATGTTTATACGAATTTGGAATATTCTGTAATCTTTAAGTTTGAATTGAGTCCACTACTTATCTTATCTCTTGACTCATGCAAAATACTCCTACCGGTTCAGATCCAGAAGCCGGTCGAAGATTTGGGATTTTTGCATATTTGCACTCCCAAAAATACAATAGATTCACTGAACAAAATCAACTTGTGAATATACCTGATGTGAATTTCATGAAGTTATCAAAAGCAAATATCCGTTCTTAGCCAAATATTGAAACTTTGTTTAAATGTCTTCTACTTCTACAGCACATAACACTCTAAAACGAAAGGTTTGAAACTCAATAGGTATCAGAAATGTTCTAATAGGCTTCAATGCATACTGCAGACGAGTCCCGCGAAGTCCGCAGTGCAAGAATAAATTCAGTCAAAGTTGCTATGATAACTTACAGAACCAGCATCTCGTATCTCCACGAAATCGCGTAATACACTATGCGAATCAACGCGAATATATCTGTCAATTATTCATGATCTACAATCAAATAATTTAAAATTGCAGTCAGGTGTCAGGTCACAGCCAAATTAACTCAAATTTACAGTAATCCTTTCATAATTCGAAATTCAGTAGTTAGTTAATTAGAAATTCAGTTATTTCAGTTACAGAGAGCCGCTAGTCGTTATTTTTAATTGACAAACATCTAAATTTGGAACACTCCAGAAAACACACGCTCATTGAAATGGGAAAGTCCAAATCAAGAAAGAAGCGATTGGTTCATACAGCTTGCTCCGAGGCAGATGAGCTCACACCAGAAGAAATTATTGAAGCTAATATTGCCAAAGTTCGACAAAATACATTTAAATCAGGATTACTCTAACAAAATTTTGGCAGTTGTGTTGGCAGTCTTGCATGATTCATGCATTTATTTGACATTTTGAATTTTCTCTTCAGGTACTGTCATGTATCTTCAGAAGGCTTCCATACGAGGCTTTACTTCGAGCACGTCTGGCTTGTCGAGACTGGAACCGGGTCATTTGCAAATACACACATCTGCCCTTCATTTCTCAGTTGGTTCTTCGGGGAGACCCAGATGAAGCCCTTGGCTCACTGATCGAAGCAGCCCATCGACCTTGGGTCAACTTTCGCTTCATCACTCCACTTTTGGACAATTCCAGTCAAATACAAATTTGTTTCTGGGAAATGTTTGGATCCCAAATTCAATCCGTGGAACTTGTGAGTCATTCCCTAGGACCTGCGGCTTTTCTGAATATCCTCATTGCCTGTCCCAAGATTCAAGAGCTCACTTTCAGCTGCAAACAAGTCTACGACTATCATCCACCGAAGTCCAACTATGAGCCTATAATTATTCCAGTTCATTGCCAGAACTTGTTTCAAGGGTATGATTCATATCATAACAAACTACTTCTACGCAACCTTCGAAAAAGTTACTTCGTATACTAACAGCTGAAATTAAAATTTCAGCTCGACGAGTGAAACCGTGATCCTGGAGCATTTGTCAAAGCTCAAAATTTTGGATTCCAATTTTGCTCCGCCAGGAATTCTTCGAGAAATTCTAGAAAGATGCGTCAATCTCACGGAGCTGACGCTCTACGATGGAAGTCGTACGGCTATTCCGCACTGGGATCCCAGAAATATTCTGCATTTCGCGGAGTATCGGGCAGAGTTCCTCAAGAAATTGGAATTAACAGGCTGCAACATATTCCCAGAACACATTAACGTGCTATCAACAATTAAGATGCTCAAGCTTAAATCCTTGCATCTCCGCTCAGCCCATGTGACGGATGTTTGTCTCATAAACTTGTTCCGAAGACAGAACGAGTTGGAAGAGATTGACTTGTCAAACACAGCCTTTTCCGAAAACGCTTTTCTCCACACGGCTTGCAATTTTCAGAAACTTCGGAAACTAAATCTGTCCGGATTCTTGCAATACGTGAAATCCTTCGGGTTTCTATGCCGAATGCCGAGCCTGGTTGACCTCAATCTCTCCTCCTGCGCTTCCAACAATGGACTCAACTGGCGGCAGTTGGTTTCCTGTGTCCTACCCATCAAGTTGAAGAAACTGAAGAGTTTAAATCTGAGTAATAATGGAGCATTGGGCGTGTTTCCTGGTGCAGGCTTCTTTTCGAGCTTGATGAGGCGCTACAGTCATATTACTTGTCTCAATCTCAGCGGAAGCAGTTTCATGAAGGATATGCTTGTTCATGAAATCTGGCGCTACATGCATAACCTCCGTGTGGTTTTCCTAGAGAATGTGAGTGGGATTACAAATGAGGCTTTGAATGGAATTCGCCAGGTTCAGATCAAAGGGTTCATGTCGAACGGCAACATGGAGAAAGTCAATCCGAACTTACTCCGATACCAGAATACTGGAGGATCGTACATTGGACTGTGTCAAAGTGAGACAATTGACAAAATTTTAGGCAGCTTCGTACATAAGTTGTGCAATCTCGTTGATGAATTTGTTTGATGTTACGATGTCACAGGAATTGAAATACTTTCGATTGCCAACAATCCTCGGATAACCGATCTTTCAACTCTATTCGGAATTCGCGACCTTTGTAATCTGAGACGCCTGAACATTTCGGGATGCATCCAAGTAACACATTTTTTGTTATTTTAGAATTTTCCGAAATTCTCAGACTTTTAAATGCATGACAAAGTCATGTTGCTGTTACTTGGGTTGAGCACCAACCACCAACGTTAAAATTCACGATGAAAGCGTGAAGTTCATCAGTCACTGTTCGCTGTTCAGATAATGTTGCTGATGCGTGCTTGGGTCTTGAGGCACACATCTGCACTTACAAATTGTGAATATGAGTTTCTATTGATATCCAATCAATATTTCCAGATCACAGAACAATCTTTGGTCGAGCTGGTACATAGCTGTCCTTTTCTGGAATATTTGGACCTAACCGGAGTTCCCATTCCAGAGTACTGGGTTCATTGGGCAAAGGAACACACGCCATACCTCCGACGAGTCGTTGGTAAAGTTGACACGCAACAGCTTCCACAACAAGCTCGCAAAGCTCGCCAGAAGAAGGCCTTGAATATCAACATTAACGAAAACCAAATCGACGAGAAAGGTTCTGTTGGAGTTGAGCAGGAATCAAGCATGAACAATGAAAACGATCGGAAATCCGAAGCTTCTGGTCCCACGAGCGGACCAACTGGGGAGGGTGTTCCTAAGTGAAAGCGAATTGATATTTGTGTTTCCAAATGTGTTCAAAATTCTGACCAAAAAAATTATTGTGCGAAGACGTATGAATTGGTAAAGACAATGAATAAAAATTTCAGGTGAGTAAGAATAATTGCATTATACCGCCGGGTGTTTATTATAATTTCCTCTTAAATTCGTTAGTTCAACCTTTGTCGCTCGTATGTCGCATTTTTGCTTGTCCATCGTCAGAGAAAAGATATAGTTATTGTATTATACACATAATTTACATATACCTAAGTTACATTGGCGGCAAAAGATAATTCGGCTCAACGACGCCCAGCATATTTGCATCTGGATTCCAATGTATATCTGCTGAAATTATCCTGGATCAAGGTGATGAATGAAGTAAACTTGAAGTAATTTATGAAAATAAGATAAACGTGTCCACCTTAGTCTTTGCATAAGTGCATAATACCTCCATTCCGTTGTAATTCATGATTCGATTTTATACAAGGCATAAAATGTCGAATCTTGACCTTTGGCGACTCTGATCAGGAAGCCATGGAGTGGACTCACTTCCGAGTGTGGTATCTCGGGACATACTTGGCAGGGGCTGGGCTCG